>JBCEWC010009092.1:0-19136 GCA_038996855.1 Solanum aculeatissimum
TGTTCAACCCGCTGACCCAACCATCAAATGTGGACAACTTAGTCCCTTTTTTTCTGTACCAGCAACAAGTCCCAGAGAACTCTTAGTTTTGGAGTATCCCGGATCTCAACATGAGTGTCCCAAACCACCATTATATGAACCAGGAGAACTTGGGAGCCAACCCTATCCAAGTAGTACCGAATATTGTACCGTCGACATCCCAGGTAAGGAATTGAACTCGAGATCCTCTTCCTACCCTCAAATAGGACAGACTTAGGAAAAATAATAGATGTAGAAGAAATAGAAGAGGCCATAAGCCTGATGAGCGAGACGAGAATAGGGGTATTAAAAGAATAAAAAATAATGATATTCAAGGAAAGATTCGTAAAAAAATACATTCTTTCTTTATCCTCCGACACTCTTAAAAAGCTCCATAGATATAAGAACCTCCATCAACTTGGAGGTTGGGAACTTTGTAGTGGTTCTGAATTCAACCCTACTGAACTTGGCTAGGACCAACCAGGGGAGATCAAGCCTCGCAACAACAACCTCCACGATAGGACCAATGAACTTAATAATATGAGATTGTAGAGGATGTAATGGTTCCAAATTTAGGAGGAACTTTAGGGGTTTGATCGATTGGCATAAACCACCCTTAGTAGTTTTAATTGAAACAAAAATGTAGAACCACCAAGCTCTGCTAGACAAATTTTCCTTCACCAATATGATAGAAGTTGCTTCGGGTGGAAACTCCGGTGGATTGGTCATTGTATGGGATGATCATATCCTGGAGCTTGATGACATTTCTACTACTCACTAGGAAATATATGATATGATAAAGGTATGCCTCACTCAAGACTCTTGGTTATTTAGTTGTATTTACGCTAGTAATTACAGATCTTAAAGGAATATACCCTGGGAAAATCTTAAAACAGTAAAAGATAACTTCGATGACAAATGGTTGGTAGGGGGAGATTTTAATGAAATGATGAGTTGTACCTACAAAAAGGGAGGTTGGCCTAGAAATATTGCTAGGTCAAACGAAATGTGGGACATGGTAAACTATTGTGAACTAATCGACCTAGATTTTAAAGGTAGTAGATATATGTGACTAAACAAACGATACAAGAAAAGAAATGCTCTTATTTATGAACTACTAGATCGCTTTTTGGCAAATGAGGAATGGGTCCACCAATTCCTGAATGCACAAGTAATACACCTTCCTAGGACCCATTTTGACCATTGTCCCCTACTATTGTCCTTCCAACAGAAGGCAAATAACAAAATAAATAAAATCTTCAGATTCAAAACCATGTAAATGTTACATCCCAACTTAGAAAACATTGTTTCAAACACCTAGTCAACATCCAATAATATAATAGAAACCATACCTGCTTTCACAAAAAAGGTCAAAGAATGGAATCTCTCCACCTTTGGAAATATCTTTTATAAGAAAAGGAAAATCCTTCATCATATAGAAGGGATCCAAAACTCCCCAAACTTGGAATCAAATTCCTTCCTATTAAATATTGAGCAGGACTTAATACAAGAGTACAATACAATCCGCATATTAGAAGAAGATTTTTGGAAACTCTAATTAAGAGTGAACTGGCTCACTGACCGCTACATGAACATAAAATTCTTCCACACCGCAACTCTAATTAGAAGACGGAAAAATAAAATTCTTGCAAGAAAAGATTGGCAAGGAAATTGGATATATAATCAACAGAAAATACTCCTCCAAACACTTCTATATTTCTAAGATCTGTTTAGTATGGAAAGAACCTTGTCTACTCTAAATACAATCAATCACCCTACTCAAATCTCTCCTGACCTTGACTTTCTTGAGGAAGTACCATCCTTAGATGAAATCCGCAATGTGGTAGACTCCTTACAACCCTACAAAGCCCCTGGGCCAGATGGCCTACACCCTAATTTTACCAAAAATATTGGCATATAGTAGGGGATTCAATTGGCAAACTGTGTAAGGAAGCTTTTACGAATGACATAATTCCTAAAAAACTGAGCCAGACTTATGCATGCCTGATACCAAAAAACCCTAATGCAGCGACCCTAAAGGAATTTTTCCATATATGCCTTTGTAGTACTACTTATAAAATTATAACCAAAATTTTGGTTAGGAGAATCCAACCTATCTTGGAAAGGAGCATATAGGACCATATCAATCGAGTTTTTTAATGGAAAACAGAGAAACAAGCGATAACGCTATAATTGTCCAAGAAATGGTGACTTTATTGCAAAGGATGAAAGGTAAAAGGTCGAATATTCTCTTAAAAATAGACCTAGAGAAATCTTTCAATAAATTAGAATGGTCTTTCATCCATGACACACTTATCCACTTCAATTTCCCAATCAAAACCATCAAGCTGATTATGTCTTGTATTACGACTAGTGAGGTAGCAATACTAGTGAATGGAACAAGAACAACTTTCTTCTCACCATCTAGAGGTATAAGACAAGGGGACCCAATATCACCATACATTTTCATCTTATTTATGGAAATGCTATCTAGGAAAATCGAATGTGCTGTTGAAATCAAGCTATGGATCCCTATAAAAACATCTTCTAAAGGCCCTGCTATATCCCATCTATTATTTGCAAATGACATAATCCTAATGAATAAAGTAGATCTAGAAAATTGTGCAACAATGTCCACAACTTTAGACTCATTCTGCACTCTCTCAGGGCAAAGAATAAATAAGGCTAAATCAAGAATTTACTTCTCAAAAAATTGCTCCCAAGATTTAAGGAACATAATAGAAAAGAATCTTGACATTAAGAGGACAAATAGTATAGGTAAATATCTTGGATTCCCCATAACAAACAAAGGCATCTCTGCCAAGGACTTCAAATTCCTCAGCATAATCTCAACTCAAAACTGGCAGGATGAAAAACAAAATTCCTCAACATTGCAGGACAAACCACCCTGGCTAAATCATCTCTGAGTAGCATTCCTACACACGCTATGCAATATACAAAATTACTAAACAACATCCTTAATAAAATTGACCAAATTCAAAGAAATTTCATCTGGAGAAGCTCCGCCTCAAAATGAAAACTTCATCTACTAAGTTGGGAAACTGTAACTAAGAGGAAAGTGGAGGGAGTCCTAGGTATTCAGTAGGCCCTCTACAAAAACATGGCAATGTTTTCCAAACTTGCGTGGAGGGTGTTCAAAAATCCCAACAGTCTATGGGCCTCAACACTTTTATCAAAATATGACAAAGGGGCAGCTAAAAAATGACTCAACGGCAAAAAAACACATAGTAGAATTTGGAAACATCTAATAGCATGTTGGACTGCATGCCGTAAAGAAATAATATGGAAAATAAAAAATGGGAAAATCACCAATCTCTGGACTGAAAAATGGCTGCCGAACAACCAAATGCTGAGAGAGCAAATAATTGGACCCTTACTTCTGGGAGAGGAAAGCCTCCAGATCAATGACATATGTCACCAACACACATGGAATCTAGATATCCTATCCTTTTCTATACAAAGGAACATTGCGGACCTACTGAATAAAACTTATATCTCCCTTAACCCCAAAACCGCTGACAAATCAGTCTTGCCCCATAACCCCAACGGGTAGTTCACAGTTAAATCAGCATATAGAATTCTCTCGGCATGAAATGGAGAAGAGTTGCCTTCATCATCTCAATTCTCTTGGATTTGGAAAATGAAGTGTCCCAACAAAATAAAATTCTTCTTCTGGCTCTGTAAGCATGAAAGACTTCCAACTAATCACACCTACACTCAAGAGGAATAGACTTAGACCCACCATGCCAACATTGTAGTACTCCAGAAACCTACAAACACATCTTTCTAGGAATACTGCACATGGTAAATCAAATAATAAACTCTGGCGAAGATAACTGGTTAGAAACTCTTATAGGACTAAAGTTTATGTTCAAAAACCTACACTGGAAGGAGGCCTTCCCCTTCTTCATTTAGAATATTTGGTTGGTTAGGAATGAATCAACTTTTAACAACTCACATGACACGTCCTAAACCCTACACCATACAATCATGCCATAGAATTTTTAGCCTTGTCAGGGAAAAGGACTAAAGGGACAAAAAAGCACATTAAATACATCAAATGGAATCCTCCAAACCTGGGATTTAAACTAAATACTAATGGCATATATGGGGGAATAGGGGGAGTGTTCAAGGATGAGAAGAGAGAATGGGTACTAGGGTATCTAGGGAACATAATGGGTACTGATAATATTGAAGCAGAATTAATGACACTGGTACAATGCCTTCAACTAGCCAAGCAACATAACTTAGTGCCGCTAGAGATAAATGTGGACTGTAAAGATATCATATGCCTTATCAGTAATAATCATACTAAATATTGGAACATTATATCTGATTGCAGGGATCTTCTTCAACAACTGGGCCGGAACCCCCCAATTAGCCATGTTTATAGAGAAAGTAACAATGTTGCAGATGCACTCGCTAAGGAGGGAGCTAAGGAGGAAGCTAGTATATGTTGCATGAACCCTAGAACTATTTTGGAAGTTCCATCGTTGTTTGTTCGGGCAAAGATTGATGCAAACAAAAATTGAACTCTTTTTGTATGACTAACGAGTAGCATGGCATGCAAAAGTAGGCCCTAGACAAATGTTCAAATACTATGTAGTAATACTGTAAACTCCCCTCCTGCGGAAATTACAAGCAGAACAAGTGCTCTGCAAGTATTTTGTACTGATGCATATTTGTTTCTAATATAATATCTCTTGTTTTACAAAAAAAAAAACAAACATTAATAATCTTGCTTCTTTTTTAAAATAAGTAGTCTTGGCTTCACAAAAAGTTCTGATAAGGATAAAAACAAGGTAAGTTTTACTAAGAATTTATATTTTCTACGATGATATGATTATTTTTCCTTTTTTGGCTATATGATAAAAAAAGGTCAGCGATGATGAAGAGTACACTTCTACACCAAATCTCATGAATAGCGGTGAGGATGATGTTAATCCTCCGCCGGCTTTTCCAAGTGATCTGGGTGGGACTGTCATTAATTTTAATGTGGATTCATCTTTTGATTACTGTGAATATATGGTGTTAAAAAGGGGCTAGAATCTCCCCTTATTCTATACTAGTACTAGGATCATGCGTATCATCTGTTAGAGGACACATTCCATCGGTTGAAAGAGCTTGCAACAAGAAAGACTAGGAGTCCGAAAAAGATACTCATCCACGAAAGGACCAATCATGAAGTGAGGCGGCAACTGCTGGAGGAAGATCAATGATGAAGTTTCTTTATCAATCGAAACTTTGAAAAAATTTAATTTGATATTCTGTTTGGTTTTTATGTGTTCGAATCGCCTCAGAAGTAGTGGATTTTATGGATAAACTTGCATCTACAAATGGAGATATAAAACACCTTCTTTTACTCTTTTCAACATCTTCCCAAAAAGACGAAGGAACACTTTCTACTTGACAAAATGCGACTCCTAGTATTAGAAGGGATAATATATGACCAATCTAATTCTTTATAGCACTTCTCATAGTGTTTTGTAGATTATTTGTTGTACGTAGGTTTGTGTCATTGCCTTCCTCCTCTTTTTGTATGTTACTGGAGGTGGAAATTGGACGGATTGAGTTAAATTTGAGCGGGTCAAGACAACAACAGGTCAAGATTCAATCCAACTTGAATTTACTTGGATCAAAATGGATTATGTCAAAACGGATTGAGTAATGGGTTATAGAGTCAACCCGCCCAACTTTTACTAAGTTTTACTTATTTTATTTATTTATTTTTAATATTTTAGTACTTAATTAAATTACATTTTTCGTTATTCTAATATAAAACATATCAAATTAAAAAAAAGTGTTTTAAAAATATTTTGACAAGATCTCTCCCGAGTCAATTCGGATTGCACATTAACCCAATTTTAAATGGGTTGGGTTAGGTTGAGATAATACAATGGCGGGTTATTAATCCACCTAAACATCAATGGGTTGAGCGGATTGGATTTAATTTTGCCAGCTCCAGTCAACGGGTTACACGAATCGACTCGAGAGAGATCTTGTTAAAATATTTTTAAAACACTTTTTTTTAATTTGATATATTTTTATAGCTAGAATAAAAAAAAAATTAATTAAGTACTAAAATATTGAAAAAGAACAAATAAAATAAGTAAAATTTTGTAAAAATTGGGTCGGATCGCTCTATAACCCATTACTCAATCCATTTTGATCCAAGCAAATTCGGATTGATTTGAATCTTAACCCGATTGTTATCTTGACCCATTATGACTCATTCAAATTTGATCCAAATCGCCCAATTGTGACCTCTAATAATGACTACAATTATAATTGTATATAGTGTTGCAACTAAGTGATCACTTCTAATGTTGATGCAAATTTGTTTTATTCTATCCATGTGAAAAGAGCTTTTGAAGGTGAAAGTTCTTTACCTTCTCTGTTTAAATAAAATAATCTGATAAATTATAATAATAAAATAATAATCCTTAATTAATTAATTATTTTTTTGAGGATTAAAAAAATGAATAATTAGGTATCAATCAATCATGGTTTTCACATAAAACAGGTAAGATATTCATTATATATATGTATACAAATTATACGCTACTCATGCTCAGTCATACTTAGGTTACTCAACTCAGATATTCAAGTCCTTGACGTAGACTTGTCGCGCACTTTTCTAAAATGACATTTTTGTCTCGAAAATTTATCTTTCGATCCAATTGCTCTAAAAATCAACCAAAACCTTTTTTCCACACAATTTTTCATGCTGATCGCGTATCCAATCTCGGATTTTCCATATGAATTTGAGAAAATGCGTTATGCAATCATCTCTTATCTGGGGGGATTTTGATATTTTTACCTGTAATATTTAAACTTACTTTCCTGTAAGTTTCATTTTTATGGGAACTCAGGTTAGCCAAACTTTGTGTTAGACTTCTTTTTGTGTGTGATCAGAGGCTCATTAAAAATTACAATATATATATAGATAAATTTTTTCTTTATATTGTATATATAGGATTTTGGACACCCTAAAAAAAAAAAAAAAGCCTTACACTATGGCTAGGGTGAGCCAGGTTCGATTCCTGGCAGGCCGCATCATCATCATCTTCTTCTAAGTAAATAAAAAACGCCTAACTTTGATGTAAATATTCACTAGCATGGTGGTAGATGGTTGAAGTTGAGTGCAAGGCTATTCAAGTATATTGTTGCTAATCCGTAACTACATGAAATCAACATTAATTTTTTACAGTTTATGAAATTTTATTTGTCACTAATCTCATATTTTCTTGTAGTGATTAGAGATTTAATTGTATTGCAAATGGTGCCTAATGAAATGCATCAAATGAAAAAGTAATACTCCTTGCATCCTGATTTATATGAGTTAGTTTGATTTAACACATAATTTAAGAAAGAAAGACTTTTGAAATTAGCGATCTAAAATGAGTAATAGGTTTGACTGAAATAATTTCATTAAGGATAAAATGGACATTTTAAAGTTAAATTATTACTAAATTTAGAAATATGTCATTGTTTTAGGGACTCACTAAAAAGAAAAGTAGCTCATATAATTTGAGACAGAAAAAATAGCTTTTTATGGAGAAAAATGAATGAAACAAGAAAAATAGGGTAATATGATAAATTGAGTAGACATTTTCTTGTGCATTTTTAATTTATATAAAGCCATGAAGAATGTGAAGTGCTTACAATAACTTTTGGTAGATTGAAATAATTCAACATTTGCCCTATTCAATAATCTATATCTATATTTATCTATATCTATATTTATATTACTTTAAAAACATCAACTCCTAAACTTAAAAGTCAAATTACTAAAATACCTTTTTTTAAAAACTTAACATCCTAATTACTTTTACACAAAAGTTGCCACGTAAACTGCCCAAACTCGCCGTTTCCTGCGGACCTATGTGTCTCTATTGAGGAAAAGAAACTTAAGTGTCACCAGTCGCATAAAAAATGGCGCATTGACAACGTGATTGACCCATTTTTTCTAAGAGTTATTTGATTGTTCATTGTTCTCTATTCCTCTGGAAGGAAACATACAAAGACCTTGATGAAGTAAACCTTTTAGAATACTTTTACTTTATCTTGTAAGTTTTTTTTTCATGCACTCAAAATTTTGAGTCTTTACTTTCTATAAAGATGGTTTATTTCATAGAATAAAATTTGATACAATTACTTTTGCTTCAATTCTACCATAGTAACACAGTGCAAAAACTATTATTACAGATAACAAAATATAAAATAACTATGGCCATCGATATGAGCACATATCTAATTACGAAAAATGATAATATCATGCCGTGTTTATCATATCAACAGCAGAGGCTATGCCGATGATTGGAAAAGAAAAATCATGAATTCTATTATAGCATTATCGGTAAGATGTTCTTGAATATTTTTTTCATGAATACCAATGATTTATAAGACTAAGTCAAACGTTAGAAACTCTAATTGAACTTTGTCTTTCGCTATGGTACAACTCCACCCGTTACTCTTGTCAAATTATCGCTTTATTTGTTACTATCCACGTTTCTGCCTTTGCACAATGTCCTTACTCCTTTGTTACTCACCCTCAACTATGCAAACACACTAAAACAATCTACAATTTGTTTGACGACTTTTCACACTCTGCTTACTCCCCTGTTCCTTATCATCAACTACTTAAACATAATTAAATGACTTAAAAATTATTCCATGGTATGCCACCAAAGCTATTTGCAACAATCACAAAGTGTTCTATTGCAAAATTTCAAGATATTGTTCTGCATGAGGGTTTAGTTTTGACTTTTTTCCCCGTCATATGTGTAAATACTTTATTAATATTAGTAAATAGGGTATTACATCATCTTTGAAAGTTGAGTTTTGCCTCTAAAATTGCAGTTATGATGATCATCTATGATACAGAAGTATATGATTACCATAATAACTCAAAGTTTGGGATATTTTTCTTCAGACATCTTTTCTGATCCTGGTTTAGTTTGGGGGATGTTTCTTCCGCTGAATTTCCTATTGAACCTGTTTTTCTCCATGCCTGCGGTATTCATTTTACCTGTATCATATAGGATTATAAAAAATTACTTTGGTTAACTTGCTGAAAGAAATTGTGACAGTTCCCTTTCCATTATAACCTTGTTATTTTAGGTCTTCAAAATTGATTTAATTTATCTACATAAGACCAATCTTAAGCATAGGATTAAGTTGATCTTATACTTGTCCAGGAGGCTGTTGATGTGGGTTCAATGCTAAATGAGTTCTTTTCATTGGATTAAGAAGTGGTACTCTGCATTAGGCATGTTGTTTTCTACTCACATTGTTATTAATTGATTTGTTTCTCAGTCTATCCTTTGTTTACCAGATTTATCTTCTAATAAAATTAAAATAGTTTGGGATCAATTACCGTGGGAAAGTATACAAAGGTGTTGTACTTCTGTCTCTTAAGGTTGTTGGTAACTTTAACCTTCTTGGTTGAATATTGGTTGATTCGAGCCATGTTTTACAGTGGTTTAACGATGTAAGCTCGACCGATATATTTGACAAGTGTGAAGATGTCCTAAATCAACTATTTCATCTTTATGGGTGCAAAGCAAGTCCATATTACCCTTTATTACATATGTGATCAGTTCAGTCATACTCATACCTTTTACATCAAGATTATTGTCTATTTTAGAAGATTTGATGTTTACAGTTCAGGTTTATTCTCTAGATGTAACTTTGTTTATTCTATTTTTCCTGCTCAACTCTTTGTAATCAATACAACAGAAATTGTCATACCAGAGCTTCATAAGTTGCGCGCAACCCATATATTTACTTTTGGATATGAAGCATTGTGCTTATTGAATCCTGATTGCTGCGAGGATGAGTATATATATTTTTCATCATGCTATTAGTATGTCTGCTTGATATCTTGTAGTTTGGACTAATATGAAATTTCTTTCATTTTATGCAGGAAAGGAGTAAGATTGACTAATGATATTCACACAAATCTGGTACTTTTTAGATAGTGCCTTAGGTAAAGAACAAGTCACTGAACTACTTTCATACATGTTGAAATAATTTATTCAACTATTTTTTATTTTAGTATCAAATTAAGGATGTAAAAGTTGATACTGTATTGGGGATCAGTGATATATACACGTATGATTATACATTTAGTAGACATTCCTAACTTTAGCAACATCAACCGTTTTAGGTTTTGCTAACTTCACTCTTCATATCTTGATTTTAAATTTTCAGCTGGAAGAAAAATATTCTCAGAGCTTGTGCACAGAAATAAATTTATACTATACTAGATGAGCACATGAGATCCATGTTCCTATGTTCAACGTGATGCTTTCTTTTACTCCATACTTACTCTGATTCTCTGAGTGTCATCTGATGCTTCTTTTTGTATATCTTTTGGAAACATGTCAAGTGTCAGATGTGTTACTATGTTTTATCAAAATGTTAAAAGATTTAAGTCTCACTATAGAATTGTATTTAGAAATATGATAACATTTATTCAATTTATTTCAGCTTTCTGTGTTTCTTATTGCAGGTAAAGGATAATGTACTACCACATGGAGATTTTCAAGAAAGTAGATGCCATTGTAACGCCTACCACTGGATAGACTAAGTTCTTGCATGATAATGTTGTCAACTATTTTCCTTAATCTTTTAGTTGATAGAAGTTTCAGGAAGTTGGTCTCAGAAATAGTTATGTCAAAAAAAATAAGATTTTTGTGAAGTGCTCTCATAATATTTGACATAAGATTATACTATAATGGAAGATCAGTGAATGACTCAATAAGGGCATTAAGAATTTGGGTATTTTTCATGTCTTTGAAGTTGTACCCCATAATTTAGCTTAATGATTGAAGTCACATTTGTCTGATGTTATGATACATAGAGGATTTACATTGAATACCACACTCACAGAGTTTTCATTCCATCTCCGATTCTGCTATGGAGACTTAAGGTGTTATTGTTTCTCATCTGGGGTGTTAGTTGTTGCAAGATCAGGTGGGATTCAGCCAAGAAAATGATTGTAAACCTCCGTGATCTGTTTCTGTATGACGCTTTTCTTGATTACAATTCTTTGATATTTTAGATGATAATGGTTTGATTTTGCGGCATGAATATATAAGTTTTTGCACAGACTAATGTTGACTTTGCTAGAATTTTTTATCTCAATCATAATCATCTCTCTCATAGAGAGATTTGGAAGTGTACTACCTGGATGACCGTCATCATGCCAACTTCCATGAAAGCCTATTTCTATCTCTACTCAAACGGTGAAGTTTCATTGGTTGCTTCTCAACCAGTGCTTCTGTATGTTACTTTTTCCATGCTCTGATATTTTCCTTTCATATTTTCTATTTATCATCTCGGCTCTTTATGTTAAGAATGCTTTGAAGGATAGTTTTTCCGCCGTTGGCAATAGCTTTTGCTGGTTTCTTCCTTGCTGATATATTAACTTCCATGTGAATGGTATTTTTAGATTTGGAGCATTTCATTCGTAAAGGTTCATCGATAGGTTGCTATCACTGCATGGTTTGAAGTCGATTCTGTTTGTGGGACTCACTTTGTTGCAATTCCTATTATTCTTGTATTGCCTTATCTATTTTTCGTCTATTTCAATGTCTTCGAAAAAATAAGGATACTAGAGATAGGACTACCTATTCAATACTTTAAAATATTCAACAACAATACCAGTGATATTTGTGACATCCCTGTATCATATAATCCCTGACAATTGGGTTAACCTTTAGATCCCTTTATGGCTTGTCTCAGCTGTTCTAAACTGTCCCTACACATTTTATTGGGACTTAAGTTGTTTCACTCAGGTTTTCAAGTTCACCAGGCCACATATTTTATCACATTTGTATAAACAAAAATGGGTGTACTTTTGGGTGATTGGAAGCAACCTAATATTGTAATGCACGTGACATACAAGTTTGTCTGCCCATCTATGACGCAATTACCTCACAAGATTCACAATAATTGTTCTAAAGCTCTTCTGCCATTTCTAGTGGGCTTTCTTCCGTGTAGAAAATAAGTGGAATAAGATAAGTACCAAAACAAATAGTCAACTCTCTATAAGTGATGTCCCCAAAGAAGAAAGAGTTACCCAACTCCAACGATCACAAAGTATAGCCTGCCCAACATTGTATATACCGATTCATTTTTTTCATATTTGAAATTTCTTGTCCATAGAGTATAGGATGCCATACAAGGTTAACAGGAAACCTAGAGATACACAAAATTAGATTGAATATCTTTTGACTTTCCTAAACTGAACACATTTTATTTAGTTTATGCTTGAGTTTTTTTTGGTGAAAAAAAGTGATGCCCCTAGCAGACACTTATCAAGGGGGAGTCTTTGTTTTAATGCTTTGATAAGGTTGGCATTTTGGGCAGATGTGTCCATGTGTCTCTTCACCATCGTATCTAATACAAGGCTACCACGTGCGACGCATGTGCAATGAATCTAGTTTAAATGAAAGGTGTCAAGTTGTTGGTGGTTTGACTAAATGGTCATTCATCTTTGTAGGCTTATCTTCTCATTTTAATTTATTTTTTTGGAACTTTCTAATTTTATAATAATATATATATAAAATAAATAATTATTAAGTGGGAAAATAAATGAGCTTCAATGTGGATCAAATTTGATAGAAATGTTTAATATAATTAACCCTAATAATATTTTGAAAGTGTGATATAATAATTGTAATTGTAAAAAATAAAATAAAAATTGAACAGTCAATCAACTCATTTTGTTTTCATTTTTTTACTATAAATGTACCAAAATATATAATAACATTGACTTGGACCCTATATATAATGACGAAAAACTAGTCAAATAACTTTTATTTTCAAATATTCTTTATCAGTTTGCATGTAATTCAATTCATTAACTATATATCCTTAATTAATTGCATTTGAAGCAGTTTCAACAAATTGTAAATTTTAATAAATGTATATATCAAATAAAATTATGTGGCAAGTAAATCTTATGAATATTTGGCGAGAGAGTCAATTTTTCACTTAATATGACCATAACTCATATTGCAAGTAAGGGCTATAAATAGGATTCCTACCTCACTCATTTTTTCCATCCCATCACTCATCAACATCATCTAGTTTTGCTTCTTTTTTCAAATAAGCAGCCATGGCTTCACAAACAGGATCTAGCAGTAGTTCTGCAATTAGGAAAAGTTCTGCTAAGGATAAAAACAAGGTAAGTTCTCCTAAGAATTTATATTTTCTTCTGTAAATTGGTGATATGATTATTTTTCTTTTTTTGGTTATATGAAAAAAAGATGGGCGACAAAGAGTACACTCCGGCACCAAATTTCATAACTAGCGGTGAGAATGACGTTACTCCTCCACGTGACATCAATTATAATGCGAATCCGTCTTTTAATTACGGAGAATATATGGTGTTACAAAGGGGCCAGAATCTCCCCTTGTTCTATACTAGTGAAGAAATAAAAACACCTACTGGCATCCGGGCCATAGCACGGCTGAGGCCTAATGTGCCTTATGAAGGTTCACGCGTATCATCTGATAGAAGACCCATTCCACCGGTTGAAAGAACTTGCAACAAGAAAGATCAAGAGCCTGAAAAAGATACTCATCCACCAAAGGAGGAACCATGAAGAGAGACGGTTTCTGCTGGAGAAAGATCAATGATGAAGTTTCTTTATCAATGATCTAAACTTGAACAATTTAATTTGATGTTCTGTTTTGTTTTTATGTGTTCAAACTGCTGAACAATTGTCGTACTTTTGAAGTTTTTGTTATATTTTGCAGTGTTATGTTGTTATTTTGATTTTTTTGTTTTTTATTTCAATATAGTATAGTATATATATTCCTTGTTTATAATGACTAGCGCACAAGGTAGTGCACGTTATGCAGGAAGTGATTGGTGTATTCAAATTGGCTTCAAGAATGGGCATATAGGACAATTTGAAGGATGCAGATGTAGACTACATTGCCACAAGAAGGCTAATCAAGTAGTGAATTTTGTGGATAAACTTGCATCTACAAATGGAGATATATAACACCTTTTACTCTTTTCAACATCTTCCCAAAAAGATGAAGGAACACTTTCAACTTGACAACATGCGACTCCTAGCATTAGAAGGGATATATATGACCAATCCAATTCTTTATAGCACTGCAGAGGACTTTTTAACACCTTGTGTACTATTCTCATAGTGTTTTGTAGATTATTTTGTATGGTCTTTGTGTTGTTTGGAGGTTTGGTTGTTGCCTCTCTCCTCTTTTTTTATGTTACAATTAGATGATGAGCAAATTTCATAAATGACAAATTAAATATATAAAATCTTATTATGCTTCATACTATAGTTTGGGTAATTACATTCCGTAACTATAATTATAACATCATTTGTATAATTCACACAACATTTGTATAATTCACAATACAATTCGCAGTTTTTGTATATCGTTTGTATATTTCGCTATACAATTAGTGCACAATGTTTGTATACAATTTACACTATTTGTATATTTTGGTATACAATTTGATTCGCGCACAACATTTATATAAATATCGCGAATTATACAAAACTCAAATTGTAATTATAGCAAGATCTTTGCCGTGAGCGATAATTAATTCAATGTGTAATGTATTTAGATAGGAGTGTATCACATTCCCAAACAAGGGTTGGTGTGGATCGGATGACTGTTTTTTCTGTTGGCATCTAATCTTTCTCATTACAAGCAACATTATTGTAACACCCTGGAAATTACTAAAATACCCCTAGACAAAACATTGCTCGCATAACGCATCTTTCCAAACTCTTTTTGCAAATTTGAGGCCGAAAATGTGATCAACATGAAAAATTATGTGGGAAAATGATCTTGGTTGATTTTTAGAGAAATCGGATCTAAAGATAATTTTTTGAGGCAAAAATGCAATTCCAAAAAGTGCGCGACATATGCACGTCGCAGACTTGTCGCGGACTTACATTTAATTTTGGTCCCATTATTTTTACGGGATTAGAAAATTGACCGAAAAATGATTTACGTAAAATTATACATAAAATGCATTTGACAAATTGATTTATGTGTTATTTTGTGGGAAAATAATTTTTGAATGCGTTTTAAGTTTTTTTTCAAAAAATGAACTGAGGTGCGACAAGTCCACATTGCGGACTTGCTCTACCACGGTACTTGACATTTAATTTTAAAAATTAAGGGCATTGTAGTCTTTTTCCCACTCATCCTAGACTTATTTTGAAGTCGTTTTCAATCCTACATCAAGTACTAAGCATGAATATGCATTCACGCTATTTCATCTTAAGAACTAGGGCTACAGAGAAAACAAGAGGCTAAGGTTCAAGAGATTCAAGCCTAACCTTCATTGTTTGATTTTTCAGTCTTCATTCCAGGTATGTAGGACCACCTAAAAGTTCTATTTTTGCACTTATTCTATGTTCTTAGCAAGAAATCTAGTCAAGAGTCAAGTCAGTTTCTTTCCAGTGAATTTTTGAGAAATACTAAAGTTATCATGAAATTTTATTACAGTTATAATTCTTATTATAAGAATTTCATTAATGTTGAGCATGTTTCTTTAAATCATGAAGTATTATTACTGTTACAAGAATCCTAGCTAAGTTGAGAATTATTTCCCTAACATGTTTTACTTGCATTGAAAAATGATTAATTTACTACAAGCATTTACCCAAATTTATATACAGTTTGAGTTAAAAGATTTTCTTGAGATTGAGTTAAGAGACAAGTTTGAGAAAAGTTAGTTCAAAGAAAATATATAGAGCTAAGGCTCCAAGTAGCAGATTTTCAGTTTTCCCCTAATGTGGAACATTTTTACAGTTATTGAGCACAGTGCATGTTTTGGGAGTAGCATTGAGCACCGATGTGGGTACGAGTTCAGATAACTCCAACCCCATAAACTACGTAGCCAGCGTAGAATAGGATTGTACCAGATGTACAACTCCTCACATGCCACTGAGATGACCCAGTTTATATGGATCCCCAACACTTTGTCCCTTACCCTGGTAAGGTATGGGATGACTCTAGCAACATGGGCAAGACGTTGTATCATCATATGCTCATAGTGATGGTTGTCGGTTAGAGAAACTCCCCAAGCTAAAGTATATATTATTTTCAGATACAGACTGAGTTGCATTTAATTATGCATTAAACAAGATGTTTTACTTATATTGCATTAATTATGTTATTGATTTATATCCTGAGTTAAGTCTCTGAGTTGAGCATCCTATTCTGAGTTTTTGTTTTGACTATTTTACATACCGTACATTCCACATACTAACGCCCTTTGGCGCTGGATCATTTTATGATACAGATTCAAGTATCCACATGATAGCAGACATTCAGTAAGACAACTTTCCAGAAGCAGTTGGTGAGACCTCTTCGCTTTCAGAGGACTCTAGTTTGTCTAGTTTATATATTTTATTTTACAGTCAGGTAGTCGTGGGTCTTGTTGCGGCACCTATCTTCAGTATAGTAGAGGCTTCATAGATAAAGTTACTGAGTCATTCTAGTCTATTTATTCAGATATTTTAAGTATTGTTATTATATGTATCAAGAGACATTTTCAGATTCTGCATAAAACATAATTAAGATTCTTTGGGTTTTATTAATTGTTGTAAAGGTTTACCTTATAAAGATTCCGCATGCATGTTAAAGTTGTCAGTTGAGTGTGTGTCAGCCTGGCCAAGGGTTCATTTGGGGACCAACAATGGTCTTCGAGTGCCGGCCACATCCAGGATGTAGGCTCGAGAAATATATATTAAAACAAAAATAGAAAAATGAAAATAACACTGGAAAATATCCATAAAATAAAATACAACAAGACTTCAAAAGTATTGTTCGATAGTTCAACATAACATATAACAAATAAACAAAATATCAAATTAAAATTATTCAACTTTTGATTGATAAATAAACTTCATCTCTTCAGGTTGAGACCTAAGCATGGTACGGTGCTCCAACAACAAATTCTCTTCATGGCTGGTCCTTTGGTGGATGAGTGTTTATTTCAGGCACCTGATCTGTCTCGTTACAAGTTACAAGTGCTTTCATCTGATGAAATGAGTCCTTCAACTGATGATACGCGTGATCGTTCATCAAGCACATCACGTCTCCATGCAAATTTCTTCACTGCAAGTGAACAAGGGGAGACATTGGCCCCTTTGCAACACCACATGTTCACCGTAATTAAAAAATGGATTCCCATTGAAATCAATTCTAGTGACACTTGTGATCACTCTTCCACTCACAAGAGGAGGAGTGGAATCACTTGGAAAAGCTGGTGGAGTAACAACAACATTCTTACCTCTATTCATGAGATTTGGTGAAAAAGTATATTCTTCTCCATCATCGATCTTGTTCTTCATATTTCAAAAAAAAGACAATCATATTATCGATTTACACAAGAAAATGCAGATAGATGAGCCGTTGAATCTTCAAGGAAATCATCACTCTTTTTTTTTATTTTTATAGTTTGACTGGACACAAAATTTAACAAAGCAAGGGAGATCTTTAAAATTAAAATATATATTATATACCAAAATAGTCTTAAATCTTGTGGAGATTTAAACGTGTCATGTAAAATATTATAATCGAATAGTATTATTGTTTTAAAATCAAACACATAAACTGAAAACAAAAAAATTACTCATTACTATATGCAAATAATTTTAGTTTACTTTCTTAATAATGTACTAAATTTATTTATTTTTTATATTTGATAACAAAAATAAATATATAGTACTATCATTAGATAGTCGAATCAGGAAACTTACATTGCTAGATCCATCCTCTCAGACACCAGAGGAGCATGCAATTGAGGTCCATGTACAGGCTTGATCTCAGGAAATCCTGAATTTATATTTTAAAAATATTATTATAAGTATTTTGAATCCAGTAAATAAAAAGCGTAATCATTTTGATATATATATATATATACTAGCTTCTATGAACGTGCGTTGCACGTTAATAATAGCATATGGATATTTAGTTAATTATTTTTACGAAGGAACAATAAATTAAATCTAAAAAGAGAATGTTCATTCATAAGAACCTTTGAGTATCTGTTTGTTAGGATTATCTAACTTCATCTAGAATAATCTTAATTGTTTAACAATGAAACGTCAAATCTCATATACATGAATTTCTGAGGAAGATTCATGGAGCAATTCCTCGAGCTACATGATTTATTTGGATCGCTTCCCTGCCCGCGTGTGTATAGAGTTTCTTGGCTTTTTTTTTTTAGTTCTTGCAAATTTGATGAGGCTCAATTTATAATATTTCATGACATAACTATTAATAGCTTTCAACTGTTATAATTAGCATCAAGAAGCCGAAGAGGTGGAGGAGGAATGAACTATACTTGGCAGAAAATAATTTATTTCAAACCATTAAATTCAATTTGGAACATAAAAAGTCACAAACTGTTTTATCGCTTTTATATATTTTGAGAAACACATACTTTGTTTATGTATAAACTCTGTCCATACTTATCGACTACTTAGTTGGACACAGTAATTTATTGATCAAAAAATAAATTCTGCCCATAAATAGTAGTAGTCAACCTTTAAAACAGATCCAAAGGCTCTAATTATATTATCCCATATGCAGATGCTTCCCCATGCATTAATTATCATCTGAATTGGAGATGATATCAACTATGGCAAAAAGAATCCACTTCCCCTAGCTATTCCTGTTTATTTCCAATACAGGCCTCAACATCATCATTTCAACTTTAAATAAAAGTTGTCCAAACGTCTACTTGACAATTATCAAAAGATAAATTATCTAGTTAGAGGACTTGCCAAAGATGATTGTTTCTAAGCCATCTGTGATAATTGATAGACACAGAAAAGGGGTAATTGCAGCAGCATAATCCACCACTTATGATCATTGTTATATGCTTTACCCAAAACTCCAAGGCATAAGAATGTTACTGTGCTCACCATGGCTGTTTCTACCACTGCAAGAAACATTGCAACTCTAACTGCCACTATAGCCTTTCGAGGATTGCCAGATCCCAATTCATTCAACACTCTCGTGCTATACTCAAGCCAGAAATTGTAGTCTTAAAGACAAAGAAAGGATGCATAATTTTG
>JBCEWC010009093.1:0-19134 GCA_038996855.1 Solanum aculeatissimum
TTTCATAAATCATCCATGAAATCAAGTGTAAAATCATGCTTAAATCAACTAAATACTACAACACTCAAGTCCCAACACTAATATATAATAATATTGGAAGAACCCATAACTAATTGGAAACTTGAAATTCAATTTAAAGGGTTAGGGTTCTTAGGATCTTCAAGGATGAAAGAGGATCCTTGAATAAGTCCGACATACCTTAATTCAAGCAACAAGTCACTAAGATCAAGCTTAGACCAATCTTCTTCCACAATTTCTACAAGCTAGCTTCAATGGAGGTCAAGGGAGCCTTAAGATTTCAAGAGAGAGTGTAGGGGAGTTCTAATGGATGAAATAGGGTTTGGGGATGATTAAGGGACTAAAAGGGGGCTTAGGGAAATGTTAAATAACGAAAATACCATTAATAAACCGAAACTTTTCACTGAACACAACACCCAAACAGAATCTACAGTGCCGTCAAATGATCACACGGACCGTTCAAGTGACCTCAAGTTGTACTTAGCCAAAGTTTCCTCGAAACTCTCGGAGGACATTCTGTTACATTTAACGGACCACCAACCGGTCCGTTCAACTTGTGACGGGCCGTGTAACCTACCGTCAAACCATACTTAGACTCAAAACCATCAACCTTGGCTTGTCCAAGCTACTGTCTCACTCCATGAGGCAGTACACGGGCCGTTTGGTGTCAAATGGTCCGTTCAAACTTCCGTTGGTTTGGACTTAGCTTAGGGGTGGTTCCAGGCCACCCCATGCTCACTAGAACATCACACGAGGCAGTAGACAGACCGTTCAAAGTCTAACCATCCGTGTCAATGTCCTTGGCCATTTTTCCGAGCCTATCTCCAATGGCTTCTGAATTTTAGACAGTCTCACTGTTTGGGCCATATCACCCTCATCCAACATCCAAATTGTGTGAAACCACTTTTGTTGCAAATATAACGCAAAGAGATTCAATTTTATATGTAGTATCTGACATGGTTAATCCCACATCAAAAGTTATGACTATTTGAAGTTGACTGTCAAAACTGTCCCTCTAGGCTATTTTCTAGCCCAATTTGCATTTGGCCACTTTAACTCAACCCGTGGCCACCAAAACTCATACATGGCTTATAGTACATCATAGAATGCCAACCATAAGTATATTTCAAAAATTATTGGGTTTTTACATGAAAGCTTGAAGAATTTCGGGGTAGATCATCTTTGTTGAGAAAACCATCAATTCCTTTGGTCAATTTCAAGGTATGTGGATTTGATTCATGGATTCCCTTTCATCCTTGAAAACCCAAGAACCCTCCTCTTTAAATTTGATTTTTAAGTTTTAATTAAGGTTGGGTTCTTTAAATTTTAAAGTATTTAATTGATTGGGATTATGTGATGTAGAAATGAGGTGATTTAAAGTTGGTTTGAGTTTAAATTTCATGAAGTCTTAATGGTTTGATGATGATCAAGTTATGCATGTCCCTTATACCTTTGATTTATGCATGGGTATTATTGTATGATGTTTTAATTGTAGATTTGACTTGAATTTCTCATGAACTTCTCTTGAATTGAATTTAAAGTTTGAATTCCATTACCCATGCTATTCATATAGTTCCTCATGGCATTGCATGCATGATTCATAGATTTATTATGAAAGTTTTGATGTGGGCTATGTCCCTAACATGTTTATGATTATGATTTTGAACAAGTATGGGTTTGACTAAGTTTTGATCACACTAAGTCTATGTTATTGGCTCTTTTAGCAACACGGATATTTAAACCAAAATGATTTGAAAAATATGTTATGTATGGAGCTACTCTTATGCATAAAGTCTGACAAGAAAGTTGTTTGGATTTTTAGCCCATGATGCATGACTATGAACCGTGTTTAACCCTTGTTAAGTATCATAAGAGTATTTGAAAGTATGTTTGGCTTCTAAGCCCAAGTATGCATGATTTGAAGTTCAAGTGTCAAGTTTCGTTTTAAAAGCATGTATATGTATTCTTGTGGGATGTAGAATTAGTACCGAGGGATTGGAGTTGAGGTGGGCTATCTTCACAGGGTCCATACTCCTTTCCATCAAACTATGTGCCTCCATAGGTATACTTTGATATGATATGCTATGTTATGTAAATCCTTCCGAAATGGGAGACCCTTAAGGAAGGTGGCCATCACACCGAAATGAGAGACCCATAAGGTGTGGTGAGATTACCCTTGGCAAGAAATCTTCCCTGCTCCAATAGGGGAGCTTTCATTGGGCAAGTTCATGTTATAGCTCACATGGATTTGGATGTCGGTTATGGTTTCATTCCCTCCATATTAAGCATTATGGCATTTCATGCATCATGAGTTTCATGGCATATTGTTATATTGTCCTTTTTTATATTTCATTTCTATATATGTGCCCTTGCCATGTAGGTGGTTATAGGTTCATGTGCATATGCATTTGCATGCCCGCATATTTAGTACTTAATTGTGATAACCCATACTCTTGTCTACATGTTCTAACCATGTAGGTGCCGGTGACGATCTCTATCTACCTTTGCCCGACAAGTGATCATTGTTGAAGACTTGTTCTGGTGGTGAGCCCTTTTGTTTAAGGGCAATAGGCACCTTCTATCTACCTAGTTTTTATTATGTTATTTACTTTACTTACAAGTTGAGGGTGAGCCTCAAACTATGTCGAGGCCCCGCTTTATCTATATAGAGGCTTGTTGGACAAACTAAACTCTTGTACGTTGGCTTGTAATTGTTGAATATTATGATTATGGAATGGTATTGATTATGCTTATGACTTGATGTTAGAAATTGTATTTGACTATGTGCTTATGTGGAAAGTCCTATAATCTCGGTGTGCCCCCATAGCTTGAGTCCTACTTACCCGTCCCCTTAGAGATAATTGTTATGTATTATGTGACACTATGCTTATCCCATTCCTGGCAACATCCCCATAGCTTGAGTCCAAAGCCCTGATTTCCTTAGAGCTTATGTGTTATGTGTTTTTCTTCCGCGTTTTCGAACTAATGATATGTGTGTGATGCTATGATGGCTTGATTGAGAATTTTCGGGTTCTCCTTCGCAATGTCACATCTAGGCCCCTATCCAGTTCATGACAACGTCTTACTCAAAACTCGGAATTGGGTGAAACCAGATGCATTGGAAAGCTAATTCAAATAGCCTTAATTAGATAGGCCATGGGTTACCATATTACTTTTGTGATAAGAGATATGACCATTTAAAGTTGACCCTTATCGATTCATGTGAAAAGCTTAGCCAATGGAATTTCTTTAAACTTGGATTGATGTAGGAGCTCTATAAAGACCATAAAAAACATACATAAGCTTGAATTGAATGCTTTAAAGTGAATCAATATTAAGCTCTAGGGTTCCATGCTTAGAAACTTTTAGGCCAACGCCCGTACGGGCCACCACACGACCCCTGTCGTGCTACACAATCCATGTAGGAGTTCCTGTGTGAAGTGCCTTAGTCAAAATGTGGCTTTCAAGCCCAAGTCTCCTCTCACTAGCCAACACACAACCAGTGAGGTGTCACATGAGCTGTGTGGTGCTCAGTGATGAATGCCTTGGTATTGAACTCCAACTTAAGACCAAGCACTCTACTCACAAGGCCAAGGGTCAGGTCAAAGCTCCTCCACATGACTAGTGAAGCTTTACACGACCTGTGGAGGTGCCCTTGTGGTGTCACCATGGTCAAATCTTTCCGGAACAAAAATTCTTTGGACCATTAAGGCCTTACAAAGTCTGGGTCCCTACATGTTCATACACGGTGGATGTATCCATTTGAAAGGTAATAATTTTTCTTATATAAGTAATTAATTCTTTGTAAAATCTAATTATTCTTTAACAAATTTGTATGCTTACATATATATAGAAAACATTTAAGGCTACAAACAATCAATTAAGCAGAGGGGACAAATTGAAAGATCAATTATGCTAGTTTATATTGCCAGAGAAATGAGTGATTTTTACTCCTTTTACTTTGGGGATGATGTCCCATGTAAGATTAATACGCCAAATCGAAATTATGAAGGTGATAGTGATCCTATGTTTCCACCTATTTTGATTTTTAATGAAAGTGGACGAGCATTTAAAAGGCATGGAAGATGAAGCTTCACTAGTATGGAATATCAATCAACTATGACCCATATTTTTCTTAATTATCCCAAAATTCAGCCATATCTTGAGTAAGTGTTAAATTATGTTATCAAATTACATAGTAATATATGAGTACTAACTGACAAAATTGTATGTGTCAATTATAACTTATTTGTAAAAACATGGGGCAACAAAGCTATATATACAAGATTTTTAACATGGTTAAAGAGTTATGTAGGTGTGAAAGTTTAAATATATTGAATCGATAAGTTTAATATATTCATTTTTATACCTAATTGTATTATCATGAATAAAATTTATAGGTTTATGATGAATACTCAAACATCAAATATTCACCATTTGTGAGAGAGATCACACTCGGGCCTGATTCTCAAATTCATACACTCCATAAGAACTGTGTGGATGGTTTTAAGTTTCAAACTGAGGAAGTTTTTATGTACATGAAAACCAATAATAGTGGTGTGTATATTTAAGGTGATGTCGATGATAATGGCCATATTATTGAATATTTTGGTGTCAAACTGAGGAAAGTTTTATGTACATCAAAAGATTGTTGAACTAAGATATTCAGGCTGGCATAAGAAAAAGATAGTATTGGTTTACTGTAAGTGGTTTGATCCATCATAAAGAGGCACAATGGTGGACCAACAACATAACATAATTGAAGTTAAACACACTAGACAATACTCAAGTTATCATCTTTTTATCATCGCCCAAAATTCTAAGTAAGTCTATAATGCTCCATATCTATTGCGTCAAGATAAGGCTGATTGGTGGGTTGTTATTAAGGCAAAGTCTGGGAAATAATAGAAATTGAGAATGTATAAGATGTGGCATACAAAAATGATGTTGCACTTTTCAATAACAAGTTCATGTCGAATTGGAAATCACACTAGAACATCCTCAGCATATATTAGAAGAGGTTTCTAATGATGACCTTGTAATGCAAAAATTGATAAAGAAGTAAACAAGGAATATGAATCATTTGAGGAGGAAGAATGAGAGGAAAATGAATATGAAACAATCGAAGAGGATGAATGGGAGGAGGATGAAAATGAAACAAGCGAGGAGGAATAGAAATGATACATTATAACTAGTATGTACATTTTTTATTATGCTAACATTAAATTTATTTATATATCATATTATTACTTTACATACATATGTCATCTGGTCATGATGGTGATAGACCTTAAGATCATCTTGGGGTAAGCAGTTCTAGTATGAGCAGGAAGAAAACATTTAGTAGGACACCTATTGATCATGAGGATATCTTAGTACATATTTCCTCAGCCCCGGATCTCCAGCACCACACAGCTACTACTCCTACCATTGAGGTTGTTCCATTTGGGACTATGAGTCCTTTGACTTACCATAGTCAGTTTCAGAGACCACATGACGCATCTTCTTCCTTGCAGCCCAGGTTCACTTTTTAAGACCAGACCATTCAGCTACCCACAGTGACTATTCCATGACCCCACAGATTATCATCTTTGGGTACTTCATTTCCGGTGTTCAATCTCCCTCATCACAGTCTCCTCACCTATCATCCCTAAGACTTATAGATTCTAGTATTGAGGGTGTCATTCCTACATTGACTCAGCCTTATGTGCATCTTTCGACATCAGCTTCACCTTCTTCTGCTGCTATACCAGAGGCAATGTTGGATGTCACTCAGTTAGCTCCTAGCCAGTGGGACAGACTTGGGAGAGCTATGATAGAGCCCGATGGAGCGTCGTATATTTTTTCTTTTATTTATTTATTTTTTGCTACATTAATAAAATATTCATGAACTAATATGTTTATTATATATCTTGTAGGTGACATCCATCGAAGGATGTTGTCAGGGCCTTATAGGAGAGTGTTTGGAGGCTATTTAATGATCCTTATCGCTTTTGAGGAGAGATTCCAAACAGAATTTATCAAGCAATGTTTAATGTGTTTAAGGTATATATGTTTACATATTTATTTTAGCTCAAGTTTAATATTTATAATATACTTTATCTAACTAATTACTAACACTTTTCTTTTTTATTTTTCCAGAAATTTTGTACTTAGGAGGAGAAGTACAATATGGTCATTGCGACCACTTTTGAGAGAAAAGCGAGCGCCAGACTATCTAGCTGGCTCAGGAAAGCTCAGGATGATGAAGAACCTTTGGGTTGGTTGCAACCTTACTTATATGAAGAGTTGTGACGATATTGGGACTTCGACAAATTCATAGCTTTGTCTGAACAAGCCAAAAGGTCTAGAGGCAGTCTGAAGGGTGGCTCATTGCACACCATAGGTGCAAAGAGTGTTGGGATTATTTCAATGGAGATGGTAAGATTTTTAAATTTAAGTTTAAATTCATAATCTTAAATGATTAAATATTGTTTCATTAATTATTTATAGGATAAAGAATTGGGACATGTTTCATTTCAGCATGAGGTTTTCAAGAAGACTCATATCAGAAAGAAGGATGATGAGTCGGAGCCAGACGTGCGGGTGGAAAAAGGGCTGAACAAGCCTACGTAAGCTTCTTAACACAACTTGTATATATATATATATAGAATATTTTTTTTCTAACTTTTATTTTTCATATATGTGTATACATATTAAGTACTGATTCTAACTCTGATTTTTTTTAATATACAACAAGACTATGAGCGATACATTCGTAAGCTTGGATATGATGTCCAACTTACGTCTGAATAGTCCACTCAAATTTGGACTGAAAAGGTAGTTGGCAGGAGCACAACGGTTGTATCTATGGGATGGTCTTTAGGAATGACATACAATGACTCCAATCAGATTTAGAAGGCATTGGATTATCGAGTCAGGCCGAGGTCCTAGACCGAGTTCAGATGGTTTCCATGTCTCATAAAATAGAATAATTAACAAGTGCATTTGCAGCATCCGAGGCAAGGAGGGTTGAGGAATCAAGGGCTATGAGTGAAAAATTAGACAAATCAAAGAACAAGTACTCAACCTCACCCGTCGTCCTTTACCACAACCTTCAACTATCGATGAATCTGATGAGAGTGATGGATTTATTGAAAATAGTCCTTAGGTTCCCTTTCATTTAAGTTTTGGACAATTTAGAGTATTTGATAAACTTTGAAAGTATTTACAACATTGTAAATTATTGATTTTATTCGTTTTAAATGCTTAATTGTGGTTGATATTACGAATTTTATATGTCATAATTGTTGTTGATTGTGTTGGATAACCTGTATTGAAAGAAATTAAATTGTATTTTTAATTGCAGGTGGGCAGCAAAAACTGCAATTTCTGCTGTCAAAAAAACTACAAAAAAAGTGACGGACATGGTCCCTAAGTCCGTCGCTTTTTTGCAATTTTTAAATAAAATTTCGAGAAAAGCGATGGACAGGGACACTACGTCTATCACTTTTTTGCAATTGTTTTAATAAAATTTCTAGAAAAGTGACAGATAGGGACCCTATGTCCGTCACTTTTCTGAATATTTTTAAAATAGATTTTTCAGAAAAGTGACGAATAGGGACCATGTCCGTTGCTTTTTTAAAAAATTAAAAAAAATTAAAATTAAAGCACCAAGATTTTTAAAGCGACGCAATCCATCACTATTTAAAAAGCTTCAAACAAAAAAGTGACGGAATGGACTGCATCGCTTTTTCATTGATTTTGACAAAAATAGTGATGCAATTCGTCGCTTTTGTCTGTTGCTTTTCACCTATTTTTTTTAGTAGTGAAAGTTGAAAATTTTGGGATTTTTTGGAAGTTGATTTACGATTAACAGGACAGGACATCAACGGAACCATGACTCGTGGTTAGTATTGTCAACAGGGCCTCTGAAGGGTGGACATTTTTTTAAGTTTGAGGATGATGTATGAACGGACTTACGGTCCATATAAGTAATGACAGATCATACTGCATGTTCGTGGGTTAAAAGATACAAATTTCAGTAGCTCAATTTTAATGGCATGAGGTTCTACGAGCCAAGGTACGAGCCGTAGATCAAACCACGACTTGTAGAAGGGGTCATGCGGTTGGTCTCGCCAATTTTTAATGAAGAATGTTTTTTCATTTTAAATTCATTTAAGTCCTAAATTACGTTGTTTTGACTCTTCTAACTACCTTAACTGACCTAACCCCTATTAGTTCTATTCCTAATTCTTTCAAAGTCATTCATCCTCAAAATTCTCCCAAGAGTTCTAAAATAATGTTCACTCTAGAACAAGGGTTCCATTGAAGCTAGGGCTTGAAGGTTTGGCCAAAGTTTTCTAGAATTTCCTCTTTGATTCTATGGACTCTCACTTGCGGTATGTAAGGCTTCATCCATAGATTAGTTTTATCCATGGAAACCAATCCAAAGCCTTCTTTTTGCAAAATTGCATGATGAATTCCTATGGGCTCTTATGCTATGATTTCAATTGCATGGATTAAGATTCCTACTTGATGATTGCACTTATGTATGCATAGATTATGAAGAATTACATGATTTATAAGATTTCCAAGCTAAAGTATGTGATTTTAAATATGCATGATTAGGGTTTAATGATGTGATGTGGGTTCCTTTACTACTGATCCAAATTAGTTTTAATCACATGTTTTCTCCTTGAATCTCATCCAATTGCATGATTTTCACTTAATTGTTGATAGACCCACTGTCACGACCTGGATAGGGGCCTAGATGTGACATGGAGAAGGAGAACCTGAAAGTCCTCGATCAAGATATCATAGCATCATTACGCACATCATCGGTTCGAAAGCGCGGGAGCTAAACACATAACACATAAGCTCTAAGAGAATCGAGGCTTTGGACTCAAGCATGGGGATGTTATCGGGAATGGGATAAGAATGGATTCACATAACACATAGAAATTATCTCTTAGGGGATGGGTAAGTGGGATTCTAGCTATGGGGGCATACCAGGATTATGGGACTTTCCACATAAGCACATTGTCAATCACAATTCCCAACATTCAAGTCATAAGCATAATCAATAACAATTCTCATAATCAAGGCTAATTAGCATAACTTTCATAATCATAATGTTTAACATATCAAGTCAATGTACAAGAGTTTAGATTTTTCCAATAAGCCTCTACATAAATAAAACGGGGCCTCGACATAGTTTGAGGCTCGCCCTCAATACATAAGAAAGTAAATAAATAGTAAAGCTAGGTAGATAGAAGGTGGCTATTGCCCTTGAACAAAAATGCTCACCACTAGCAAAGTCTTCAAGGAAATCAAGCGTCGTCCGGTAGAATGTAAAAGTCGTCTCCAATCCCTACATGGTTAGAACATGTAGACAAAGAATATGGGTTAGCACATAATTTGTACTAAGTATGCGGGCATGCAATACATATGAAAAATATAGCATGACCAAGCAACATGACAAAGGGACAAGTGGTACAAAAGGAATACACGTAGCCAAGGAGTAATATAACAATATGCTATGTCATGATGCATGAGATGCAATCCTAGGATCATAATATAGCGGGGATGTAACCTCAACCGACAACGGATGAGACCCGAGCGAGATACTACCAAGATCCAGACTACTTGCCAAGTAGTACCCTAGTCACCCTTAAACAAGGGGAAACATACAAGTCATCCCATATAGGGAGAAATCCCATGTTGGCACATGGTTTGACGGAAAGGAGTATGGACCCTATGGAGATAGTCCACCCCGACTCCAATCCCTCGGTACTAAGTCTCATCCCACGGGAATACATATATATACATGCAACTTCAAATCGGAAGACTTACATTCTTTTCAAATCATGCATCATTAGTCAAAACCAAAACCATTGATAAAATCATGCTTATACTTAGGCCAAAGATCATCAAGAATTTCCATAATCGTTTTCATGATCATTCCATATCAATGCAATAAGAGTAGCCCATCTACATAGCTTAATATATCAAGCATTCAAAATATGTCAAAGTGGTGCAAACACCCAATATGCTCAAAGAGCCATAACAAGATACTATGTGATCACAAGCCTTACATATCATTTCAATATAGGAGTTTGATCATAACAACCTTCAATGCATATGCCATGAATGAAGAACAAGAACATGGGTAATGGAATTCAAACTTAAATTCATAATTCAAAAGGTAATTCAACATAATTCATGAGAAATTCCATATTTAAAGCATAATGCTAATTACCCATGCCTAATTAAATCACAAATGGACATGCACATTGATCCTCTAAGAGTTTTCATGATCATTCATAAATTTCAAGTTTAAATCATGATTAAATCACCTAAAATCTACAACACATAAGCCCAATCAACTAATTACTTCAAAATTGGAAGAACCCATAACTTGAAGAAATCTTAAAATAAAAAATAAAAGAGTAGGGTTCTTGGGTCTTCAAGGATGAAAGAAAATCCTTGAATCAAAACACATACCTTACAATCATCAAAGGAATTGAAGAATCAAGAAAGTAAAGATTGTCTTCCCCAAATTTCTTCAAGTTTCAACAATGGAGGTCAAGAGAATTTTAGAATTTTTCAAAGAGTAATGAGGAGCTTTAGAATGGATGAAAAGGGGTGAGGGTTAGGTTAAGGGGGGGGACCTTAGGATGCCAAAAAAGGGCTTAGGGACTAATTAAATTATGAATTAACCATTAATGAAATGGAAAATTAACTAGAAAATAATGTCACACGGAGGACAACAGTGGGCCGTTTACTGGTACACGGTTCGTGTACTGGACCGTGAGACGTTCCTTGGTTTCGTCTTTAGCTTGAACTCTCGGGGGACTTTCTGGATCATTTCACGAGGGGGTTCACAAGCCGTGTGGCTTCACACAGACCATGTACTTGTCCGTGGAGCCACACTTGGACCAAAAACCAACCCACAACCTTGGCCAGCTCTCTGCCCCACTTGACGGACCCCTAAACGGTCCGTTTGAGATCTCACGGACGGTGGGGTGGTCCGTGGGACCTCACTTGGTCTATGGGTGGGGTCCTGGCCACCCTGAACTCATTGGACCATGACACAGACCCCCACATAGACCGTGGACCATCACACGGTCCGTAGTCCTATCCTCGGTCCATTTCTAGGGCCTATTCCAAGCGTCTTCTAAATTACGGGCATTCTCGCTGGTTTGGTCTTAACTTCTTCATACGAACTCCAAATCAAGTGAAACCAGTTGCGTTGCGAAGATAACTCAAAGTGTTTCAATTTTATATTTAGTATCATATACGGTTCAACTCATATCAAAAGTTATGTCTCCTCAAAGCTCACTATCCAAACGGCGTTTCTAGGCTACCAAAAGGCCCGTTTTGCATTCGGCCACTTAAACTCAACCCGTGACTACCAAACTTCAACCATGACCAGTATAACATCATACAAGACCAACCATAAGGAGTGTTTGAAAATATTCGGGTAATAACATCATCTCCCTCTTGGGAAACATTCTTCCTCGAATGAGCTAAGACTACGGCTTGAGGACATCAATCGCAAAACAAGAGACATGCTAACCAAAACTCAAAGATCATGCATTTTATCAAAATCTTTCAAAACTCATGTCAAAAATATTATTTAAATCATTTTCGTGCTCATGAATATATGTCATGTCATGAAACTCAAGAAACAAAGAATTAGGACAAATAGAGGATATAGCCTAGTACCTTAGGCTTGAGTAGATTGGAAGAGGTAAGGATATCGCTCCATCATGTCCAACTTTGTTTCCCATGTTGCACTCTCCACATCTTGATTCCTCCAAAGTACCTTGACCGAAGCTACCTTCTTATTGCGAAGACGCTTCACTTGTCTATCGAAAATCTCAACCGGTACTTCTTCATAAGTCAAGTTCTCTTCAACCTTCATACCCTCCAAAGGTGCAATAGCCTTAGGGTCACCAACCAACTTCCTCAACATAGATACATGGAAGACCGGATGAACAGAGCTCATATCCAAAGGCAAGTCCAACCTATAAGTTACATTGTCAATCCGCTCCACAATCTCATAAGGTCCGACGTACCTCGGGCCCAAGTTGCCCTTTTTGCCAAAACGCATTATACCCTTTATGGGGGACACCTTCACATATACCCAATCACCAACATGAAATTCAAGGTCCCTTCTTCTCACATCCGAATAAGACTTTTGACGACTTTGGACCATCTTCAACCTTTCCTGAATCAACTTCCCCTTTTTGATAGCCTCAACAACCAAGTCCGGGCCTATCAAGGCCACTTGACCAATTTCAAACCAACCAACCGGAGACCTATATCTCCTACCATATAAAGCCTCAAAAGGAGCCATACCAATGCTAGCATGGAAACTATTATTGTAAGAAAACTCGATGAGAGGTAAGTGATCATCCCAATTTCCCTTAAACTCTAATACACAAGCTCTCAACATATCCTCTAAAGTTTAAATTGTCTTCTCGGCTTGCCCATCAGTTTGAGGATGGAATGCGGTGCTCAATTTGACCTTAGTACCAAGCCCCTTTTGAAAGGACTTCCAAAAATGAGAAGTAAATTGGGTACCACGGTCCGATATGATAGACCTTGGCACACCATGCAACCTCACCAACTCCCAAATATATACCTTAGCATACGTTTTGGCACTATAGGTAGTCTTGCCCGGTAGAAAGTGAGCCGAATTCAACCAACCTCACACCTAACCTAGCCAAATGGTGTACATCCTGTGCTACCTCTTTCTTTTCCTCATCCACATGTGCTACACTCACCATGGAAAGTCTACTAAGAGCATCCGCCACAACATTGGCTTTACCGGGATGATTATGCACACTCATGTCATAATCTTTAAGAAGTTCCAACCATCTCCTTTGGTTCAAATTAAGATCCTTTTGGGTGAACACATATTGCAATATTTTATGATCGGTGAACACATCCACATAGACCCCATACAAATAATGATGCCAAATTTTCAAAGCAAACACTACCGTCGCTAATTCAAGATCATGAGTCGGATAATTTTTTTCATGCACCTTTAATTGCCGGGAAGCATAAGCTATCACCTTACCATGTTGCATAAGTACACAACCCAAATCAATACGCAATGCATCACAATAAACCACAAACCCATCTAAACCATTTGGCAAAGTCAACACTAGAGCCGATGTAAGTCGATCCTTCAAAGTTTGGAAGCTTTTCTCACATTCATTTGTCCACACAAACTTGGCTTTCTTTTGAGTCAATTTTGTCAACGGAGACGCTATAGATGAAAACCCCTCAACAAACCTTCTATAGTAGCCGGACAAACCAAGGAAACTTCTAATATCCAAAGGAGTCAATGGTCCCTTACCGCCTCGATTTTCTTTGGATCAACCTTGATGCCATCACCGGACACCATATGACCAAGAAAGGCAACTTCTCCCAACCAAAACTCACACTTGCTAAATTTGGCATACAATTTCTTTTCTCTCAAAGTTTGGAGAGCCAACCTCAAATGACCCATATGCTCTTGTTCACTATGGGAGTAAATCAAAATATCATCAATAGAGACCACCACAAAATTATCAAGGAATGGCTTGAACACCCGATTCATAAGATCCATAAATATCGCCGAAGCAGTAGTCAACCCAAAAGATATCACCACAAATTCAAAATGACCATAATGAGTCCGGAAAGTGGTCTTGGGAATATCACACTCCCTCACCTTCAATTGATGATAACCCAAATGAAGATCTATTTTGGAGAAGTGAGTAGCCCCTTGAAGTTGGTCAAACAAATCATCAATCCTAGGCAACGAGTACCTATTCTTAATGGATACCTTGTTCAATTTCCTATAATCGATACACATCCAGAGAGACCCATCCTTTTTCCTCACAAACAACACTGGAGCACCCTAAGGTGAGATGCTAGGTCTAATATACCCTTTCTCCAACAAATCCTTCAATTGGTCTTTCAATTCCTTTAACTCCGTCGGGGCCATATGATACGGGGAAATGGAAATGGGTTAAGTACTCAGAAGAAGGTCTATACCAAAATCCACTTCTCTATTGGAAGGGATACCGGGAAAATCCTCGAGAAATACATCAGGGAACTCTCTTATCACTAGGACCGATTCAAGCCTAGGGGATTCACCTTCCACATCTCTAACCTGAATAATATAATAGATACACCCTTTCCCAATCATTCTCCAGGCCTTAAGGTAGGAAATAAACCTACCCTTAATTATGGAATTACCACCCTTCCACTCTATTACCAGTTCATTAGGGACTTAGAACATGACCCGTCTAGTTCTATAATCAATAGAGGCATATGCTGCATGCAACCAATCCTTCCCAAGAATGACATCAAAATCATACATTTCAAGTTCTACAAGATCCCCGGGGAACACTTTATGCAACACCGACACGGGGCAACCCCTATACACCTTCCGAGCCATAATAGAATCACCCACGAAAGTATACACCTAATAAGGTTGCCTCAAGGACTCGGAACTCACACCAAATTTAATAGCCAACAAAGAAGTCACAAAAGATATATTTGCACCTGGATCAAGTAAAGCATAAGCATCAAAATTAAAGATTTTCAACATACCCGTGATGACATCTGGAGCTTCCTCCACTTCTTGGCGGGCATGAAGAGCATAAAACCGGTTGTTCCTTGGAGCACCTCCAACCGGGGCCTTTGGTTTCCCTTGATCCCCGGTAGCAGCTTGGTCCTTCTTCACATTCCTTGGACAATTTAAGATTTTATGGTCCAAGCTACGACATCCAAAGCAAGCACCCGTGACCATCTTACATTCACCCACATGGCTTCCCCCATATTAATCACAATGAGGAAACCGCAGACCAACCCCAACTTGTGGTTTAGGAAGAGGCACCTTTGTATAAATTCTCATGTTAGAGCCTTGGCCTTGTTGGAAATGGTTAAATCCACCACCTTTGACATTTGAGAACCCACCATCAAGTCGAGCCCTCTTAAATTCATGCACCCTTCTCTCTTTCAACTTTTCCCTCTCGATTTGGTCGGCATAGGTCATAAGCCTTGAGATATCCATCTCCTTAATAAGCATCGCCGTCCGACACTCTTTCACAACCAAATTCGACACACCCAAGATGAACTTGTGCATTTTTACACGGTGATCTGAGACAAGCAGAGAACTATACTTAGAGAGTTTTGTGAACTTGAGGGCATAGTCCCTCACAGTCATAGTACCTTGACGAAGATTGATGAACTCGGTCATCTTAGCCTCCCTAAGCTCAAGAGGAAAGAACCGATCAAGGAAGGCCATTTTGAATTTCTCCCATCCAAAATTCACATCCATCACCCTCTCCACAAGCCATTGATTATACCATACTTGTGCTACATCCTTGTGTTGGTAAGCCGCTAACTTTGCCTTTTCCTCCAAACTCACCCCCATGATTGTTAACACTTTAGTGAGTTTATCCACGAATGCTTGTGCATCCTTATCAACCTTAGAACCATAAAATTCTAGAGGGTTCATACGAGTGAAGTCCCTCACCCTTGAGGCCGGAGTAGTGATATTAACCGGGTTGATCGACCGAGCTTGGTTGGCCACAGCCTGGGCCAATATAGAGATAACATTCCTGAACTCGACATGGGATACCTGTTACTCAACCGGTGCCCGAAGAGCTAGTTTCTCAACTTCTAGAGTTTGACGGGGAAGGGGAGCTCTTATGGGAGGCATTTTTTGAAAGAGTGACAAAATACCAAAGTTTAGAAAGAGTCATCGTAAGATCTCATGGCACGACATAAGAAAGAAATGAGGCAATTCCTAAAAACGTCGTCGCAACCTCTTGTTCATAGATATGGCGCACATCATACCCATGAACAAGAGTCTAATCAACGCGGCATGTTGGACTCCGAGGATCATTACAAACCTAGGGCTCTGATCCTATCTTTGTCACGACCCAGATAGGGGCCTAGATGTGACATGGCGATGGAGAACCCGAAAGTCCTCGATCAAGCCATCATAGCATCATCACACACATCATCGGTTTTGAAGCGCGAAAGCTAAACACATAACACACAAATTCTAAGAGAATCTGGGCTTTGGACTCAAGCTATGGGGATGTTATCGGGAATGGGATAAACAAGGATTCACATAACACATAGCAATCATCTCTAAGGGAATGGGTAAGGGGAATTCAAGCTATCGGGACACACCAGAATTATGGGACTTTCCACATAAGCACATAGTCAATCACAATTCCCAACATTCAAGTCATAAGCATAATCAATAACAATTTTTATAATCAAGGCTAACAAGTATAACTTTCATAAGCATAATATTCAATATAACAAGTCAACGTACAAGAGTTTAGATTTATCTAACAAGCCTCTACATAGATAAGCGGGGCCTCGACAAAGTTTGAGGGTCACCCTCAATACATAAGTAAAGTAAATGACATAATAAAACTAGGTAGATAGATGGTGGCTATTGCCCTTGAACAAAAGGGCTCACCACTAGCAAAGTCTTTAACTAGGATCAAACATCATCCGATAGAATGTGAAAGTCATCTCCGGTCCCTACATGGTTAGAATATGTAGACAAAGAATATGGGTTAGCATAATTAAACACTAAGTATGCTTATGCGGACGTGCAATACATATAACAATATATTATGACCAAGAAACATGACAAGGGGACAAGTGGTACGAAAGTAATGCACGTAGCCAAGGATAATATAATAATATGCTATGCCATGGTGCATGAGATGCAATCCTATGATCATAATATGGTGGGGATGTAACCTCAACTGAAAACGGAAGAGACCCGAGTGAGCTACTATCCGAATCCAGACTACTTGCCAAGTAGTACCCTAGTCACCCTTGAAACAAGGGGAAACATACAAGTCGTCCCATATAGGGAGAAATCCCATGTTGGCACATGGTTTGATGGAAAGGAATATGGACCCTATGGAGATATTCTACCCCAAATCCAATCCCTCGGTACTATGTCTCATCCCATGGGAATACATATATACATGCAACTTCAAATCGGAAGACTTACTGTGAGACCCCATAATTCTCATCTTCCATAATATACATATTGTGGCATGTTGTATAAGACATATATGACTCTGGATATAACCTAAGGGTAATAAGGCTGCAAATAGGTGGTAATACCAAGGTATTAATGTTTTAAGTCAAAGGAATCACCTATATACATTCCAGATTAAAGAAATAGCTCGAGTGGTATCCTGCCCTTTTCAAAAGGGTTAAATTCAGTTTCACCTCTCGGATAGGACTAAGAGTGCATAATTTGATAATAATATATTTTTAAGGGGTATTTTAATATTCCAAAGTTCATATGTTAAGTTTTGGTGTCAAGGAAGTTGCAAGATAAAGTTTGGCCAAAGTTACCATAAGCCTCTTTAAGAAATCCTTCTTAAATTTGGGTCAAATGTATCAGATCATATATCCCAACATATAAGGAGTTAGTAGGTCCATAACCTATCCAATTGAAGGTCTACAAGTCTAGTTTGCAAATCACAAAACCTCGTATCAATACAACTTCAGAATAAAAAGTTATGAGAGGTTTATCGTAATGGCCCGAGAAGAAAATTGGGTCATGGACCGGGTGGGGTCAAGCCCACTTAAATGGCGGCTAATTTCACTTTGTAAAGATTAAACTGAAAGTTGTTCTTCCTAAAACAGTTCAACAACTTAACACAAAGCTCCCAGCAGCTCCATAATCAATTTTGGTAAGTTCTTTGCGTTTTTACTGTTAAAATTCACCTGTGTGCCTAAAAATACGTGTCTTACGCTTTGCAATTATTTTTCTCTCTTATTAGCTGTGTTTGGGGGCTGATTTTGGACTCTGAAAAGTGGTGTTGTTGATGGTCATTGTGTGGTTGCATGTGGTTATTTTAGGTAATCATTTTGGGGCTCTTGTACGACCATTTTTACGAAGTTCTACGGACGTTTCCTCGCGTAGACGCTATATGGGAAATCTGGTCATTAATTTAAAATTATGGACTGTTTGTAGGTGTTTCTAAGCTGCGTATATATAGTAATTATGATTCTTAGGACGTCGAGAACAACTTTCGTGAAGGAACTTTGGGCATTCAGACGTCCTTTGGAAAGGTATGTTAAGGCTAAGTCCCGTCCCTTCTTTTAGCATGAAATCTGAGAAATTCCTAAAATGTCAAATGCAATATTTTGCTATTCTATTGCTAGAAAGACCCGTTGTAAAAGGAATTGGGATCGTAGATGAATTATCTTCATTACTATATTAGGTTGGAATTCCATTCGTTCGCTCAAACTTGACATTCAATATTTATATATCAATCTATTAGTTTTTCTTGACTACTTGTCCTTATGTTGAGGTGTTTCACTTTTTGGTGTGGTGTCACTAAAAATAAAGATAAGTTGCGAGGGGAATTTAGTATTCATGATAGTTCCTTCTTCCATACTAAAACCATAATTGAAGCACCCAGAAAGTAACACGTTGATTTATAATAATCTTCAGTATAATGCTCTTATTTAAACTACTAATGCACTTTATTATTTTTGAGTATTTTCTTTTACTAATTGACGTGGAACCAAGTGTAAGAATTATGTGAAGCACCTTTATGAACATATTAAGAAGTAAGGCCTCATTCTAAATATTGATTTAAATTGTCAAACTTATTTGAATGACATGTAAGATCTCACGGTCCATATGTATATGTTACGATAATGATTATGATGTTATGAGGGTAAGTGTACTAATGAGCCAAGATTGATTGAATTTATGTTATGGCCTACGATGTGCATTCATATCATACATTTCACGTTATGCATGGACTTCGAGCTATAATCGGAGGTATGGGGCCTATTTTCCCAACTCACTATATATATTTATATGATACGGATAGCCACAGGTTGGCAGATATGATGCCGGGTAGCTCCCGGAAAGGACCACTATTGCTAGCATTTGGTTGGTTATGTCATGCATTTGCATCTATATATATGTATTCACGACATGCGATCACTCGAGTATATCATGCATATTTGATCACTAGAAGGCTGAGTATTGGCCAGGAAGGTTACCTGAGTCTTGGTTACAGGTGGTACTTCTATTATCCTTTTTACTATAGTTATCTCTGGTTT
>JBCEWC010009094.1:0-19134 GCA_038996855.1 Solanum aculeatissimum
GTTTATGTGTTCTAGCATGATTAATGTGGTCTAGCATAAACGTATGTGTTATCTATTATTCATGTAAGCAGTACGATTCTTATATACTTCCGCTGCGCATATGATTTTCCAAACAACCTTTAGGAAGGTTGCAGCATGATGTATTACTAAGCTAGCTTGGAGTACTAAATCTCTTCAGTACATCCAGCTTAAGGGGGAGTATTGGAATTGGTTGGTTAGTCAGTTAGTAGATTGATTAGTTAATCAGTTAGAATAATTAATCAGAACTAGTTAGACAGTTAGTTAGGTTGTTAGCCAAGTAGCACGTGGGGCCAATCTATATATATACACATGTATCTCTTCCTTTTCCGGTAATGAGAATAAGACTCTCTGTAAATTTCTTCACAAGTAACCAATGTCAGATAAGTCCTCTCAATATGGGCTCAGAGGATAACATTCTTACCTTCTTCAATACCGGCACAACAATATTATTCGTCCAAACATATCGAAACAAAACTGCAGATGGAAAACAACCACCTTTTTTCTCTCCCAAGGAGGCCAACTTGAAGCCTGAAAAGACATATAATTAGTGATAGAAAACTGAGGAAAAACGATCACGTCATCCAGGCTAGAATCTGTAAAAGAAATTACAAAGATGAAGTTAGTATGGAAATATAAAAGCTAGAACAAAATACATAACCCAGTAGCCTTCTAGAATGCAATTGAAGAAGCCAGAATAATCTTTTAATAGCTGCAACCATTACCTATTTACCTCGGTCAAATATTCAAAGAAATTGAAATCATGGTCTGTCTTTTGCGTCTGCTGAGTACTCCTAAAATATTCTTGAAAGGTACTGGCTTGCAAGATTCACCTAGATGCATGCAATCACAATATCTCACTTCCAATCCTTGATGCCAAGATAACCAATATAACCCACTCTCGAAAATCTGTAGGATAATGACAAAGATAGTGCTGTTTGATTTATCAATGATATCAAACACTATAACACAGCAGGAAATAAGCTAGGTCACTGAGTCACTAGTCTCATCTCTCATTAATACTGCAACAAGCTACAAGTAACAACGAAATAAGCTTTAACTCAATGGATAAATACTCATTCCAACTCACCTTTTGAATTGTGAAAGCAGGAGGGAAAGAAATTTATAACCAGATAAGTGACGTGTGCAAATATTATGTATAGTCTGCAAAAGTGACATATGTAAAATTTACCGCAATATCATGGGGAGTGACTGAGACATTGCCTAAAGCTTTAGGTAGTCTGTAAAAGTGCAGATAAGATGCCACAAAGTCTTGAATGGCCTTTGCAAGAAGGTCTGAATTCCCCTGTGCTTCTGCTGTAGAAAGAATACTACTAAGTCCATCATGCAAGTTTCCTAACACCTAGCTTTAGAGGCCAAGATTTGCTCTTCTTAGTGTAAGGCTTCCAATTCTTTTTCCACCTGCATTGGATATCAAACTCAGATTGGCTCATATTAGTATTAATAAGTGCAACTTATTAAGGAATGTTATGTTATATAATTAGAAGAAATAGAAATAAAAATAGTATTTTATAAGTTAACAATATATAATTGATTGACCTATCTCTTCTAAAGTAAATATTCAGAATAAGTCCAAGTAGAATAAACTCCCACTACAAAGTTACAAAAATCATTTTGAACTGTTTGTGAAAAACGGATATATATATAACTCAACAAGAAGAAAACATACCCAATATAGCTCCTGTATGGTTGTATGGTTCTTTGTTCTGGCAAGAAACACTAGAAGAGCTCAAACCATATCCAGATAAGCTAGTCAATTTGTCTAAAGACAAATAAGCTCTACGTGAGACCAACAACAATTTTTGCCACTTTATTAGCATTATCATACTCCTCTTTTGAACACAATAAAGCAATATAAGAATAATAAGAATTGAAGTCGAGGAACTGGTTTATTTGAGTGTCTTGATTATGACGGTTCTTTGATGTCTTCGCTGGTTTCCAACTCTCGCATGATCTGAAGTCTATATCTGTTTTGTATTTGCAGAATAAGTCTTTAGAATCAACTCTCTTCTCTCTAACAGGGAAAAACATGGACACCACTTCATTGAGAATATTAACTGCCTCTTGGATGCTTCCACGCTCACACAACAGAGAAAGAAAGCTTCCAATAGACTCTGTTCCAATCTCGCTTTCTACTCTGCCAAGAAGATCAATGACAGATTTTGATTGAAACATCTCCCTCAAAATACTTCGAGATTCTTCCATCCTTCCTTTATCACATAAGCCTCTCACCAAGTACATGAAACCCAAAAAATCAGGTAGAGTACCTCTCGTTTTTAACTCAGAAAAGAACCCAAGAGCTTCCTCCAGGTCACCCTTCTGGCAATAACTGTTAAGTACTGCACTGACAGTGAATTCATCTGGTGTTAGACCTTCAGCTTGTAAATCAAGGAGAAGCTTCAAAGTTTCCTTGACTTGACCAAACTTGCTGCATCCATTAATTAATGAATTGTATATGTGAGTATTCGGTCTAAGATTCTTTAGGGACATTTCCTCAAACAACCTCCTCGCATCCTCTAAAAAACCTCCTTTTGATAAAGTGTCAATGAGTATACCATATGTGATTTCTGAAGGAACTATATCATTCTTTTCTAATGATTCAAATAATCGAAAAGCTTCAACCATGCACCCTTGACGACACAACCCATTGATAACTGAGTTATAGGTTACAATATTGAAAGAAACTCCTTTATTCTTGGCAAAATTACAAAGATCTAACGCTCTGTCAATATGTCCTCCTTTGCAAAGGCCGTCAATAACAATTGAGTAGTCAACCACATCTAAGGGTGGTAGCTTATCTCCCGCTCCCATAACAAGGTTAAAAGCATCTAGATATTGGCCACCTTTTGTCAGTGTCCTCAAAACTACAGCAGGAAAAGTTACCGCAGATATGTCACCTTTCATAATAGCAAGAAACCGAAGTGCAGTTTCTACATTTTTAATGCAAAGAAAGTACACAAGTATCTCCTTTGCTCTAAGCTCAAACATCCCATAATTTTTTATGAATGTTGTCAAAAGGAGGGAAGTCAAAAAGCCTTTGCCACCATAGAGAAGAGATCCCATGGTAAGATAGTACGCGTTTTTGCTTAGTACAAAACCATTACTTTGGGTCACCACTAATAGATCGAATGCAGCCTCTGATAATCCTTTGTTGCACAGGAAAGAAACAGCATCGCTACACATTGAACCAAATTTTTCATGCTCATTTCGTCCCAATCTCTGAAACAAATCTAAAACTCCATGAACACCCTTAACTCCAAAGATCTTTTTGATCAACATCATATAGATCCTTGTACCTAAAGGCAGACCTCGATCTATTAGTTCAACGAATACTTTGACCGCCATGTCTGGCATGTCATTCTTACAGAGCCCCTGAATGATGCAATTGTAACATGCAACCGAAGTTATAGATGCCTTCCGAAATTCATCAAATATTTCAAGTGCCTCATCTAGCATTCCTACTTTGGAGTAACCTTCAATCATTGTACAGTAAGTAACAAAATTGGAAGTCAAGCCCATTTCCGATATTTTCTTATATATGGCAAGAGCATCCTCAAAAATCCCCATCATAAATAGGCCTTTTATAAGCAAGTTGCACATAGTAACATCCAGAGAAACACCAGCTGCTTCAACTCTATTTTTTGTTTCTAGCATTCCCGTGACATTTTCTTCTTGAATATAACCATGTAACAACGTACTATATGTGATAATATCTCCGGTAATTCCCTTAGACACGCCATCAGCCTCATTCATCCTCCCTGCTTTGCACAATCCATTGATAATGGTATTGTATGTGACAACACTAGGTTTTATGCCTTTCTTCTCCATTTCACCAAGCAGTTCAAATGCGTGTTCCATATCACCCTGCCTGCACACACCATCAATTAACACTGCATAGATAAATTCATCCGCTTCAATCTGCAAATCTTCGACCATCTTAAACACTGTAAACGCCTCAAACAGTTTCCCTTTCTTGCAAAATCCTAAAATCACTGCTGTAAGAGTAACCAAACTCGGTTGCAGACCACGTTTTTTCATCGTGTATAAGAACCCAACTGCTTTCTCCACATGCCCCTCCTTTGAGAACCCATCAATAAGTATTGTATAGGCTATTGTATCCAACTCAATTCTCCTACACACCATCTCATTGTGTCGATGCAGTGCCTCTTCAATTTCTCCATCCCTAAAATACCCATATATCCAATTACTGTAAAACACAACATCTAATGCTAATCCATCTATCTGCATCTTAGCAACCAAATCAGAAACCTCAGCGATTCTTCCTAACCTAAAATAAGCACTTAATAGTGCTGTGTAAGTAACAACATTGGGTTTCAAACAACCTAAACTCACAGCATTCTCAAAGAACTTAACAGCAAGCTCAGCTTTTCCAACACTCAAAAACCCAGAAATCACACAACTACACACAAAATTATCAAATGGGTATTTACTTTTTTCATTGTTCATCAACTCTAACACTTGAATTGCCTCATCCATCCTTCCCTGACTACAGAAAGAGCAAATCAATGAAGAGAAAGTGTTAGAAGAAAGCAACACACCATCACTCACTGAGCAATCCTGCAGTATGGAAAGCGCCTTTTCAGGGTTTCTTCTTTTACAGAGGCGTTGAATTATTGAATCAAATAGGGGTTTCTCCAACTGGGTGCTCTTCTTCTTCTTCTTCAGGTACTGAACTGCTTCATCATATTTATCCTCTTTGACAAGGGCTTGTATGAAAATTCTGCGTGTCTTGGAATCTCCCTTGAATTGGTTTGATTTCACCCAGTGTATGATGAGTTTGAATCTTTTGGATTGAGAAAGGAAGAGAAGGAATTGGTTGAAGTGTGTAGTGGTCGGAGTGAACCCACACTTCAATAGAGAAACAAGGGAGAGAGATTGAGAATTGGAAGGGAAAAGGAAGGTGGAAAATGCTCTAATGTTAGAGAAAATCATGGCCTATAGTTAGATCTTGACAAGTTTCATAGAATTAATTTGAGAAAAATGAAACCATCACAACAAGAGAAGAGCAAATCCTCTTCAAATCCCAAAACTGAAGAGCCAAGTTCTTCTTCAATACTTGTTTCCAACGCAGCCAAGTTCAGAGATTTCACTCCACCACTAAGAGAGTTGAGAAGAATTTGGGCGAGTAGCCAAGGAGTAATTTCAAAAATACATGAAAGGGGTGATTTCACAAACATTCCCTAACATTTGGTTATGTAACATTTGCGTCCTTGATAAATAATGATTTATTTGTAACTAGATAATTATTTCGAAGTGATTTATTTGTAACTAGATAATTATTCCGTACTTTGCATGGTTATAAGTAATTTAATTAAATATATATGAGAGAGAGTAAAATTAATAAAATATTTTAAAGTTATTAAATTATTTTTATATAGAAAATTTAATATTATAAATTTATCTCAAGAATTTTTATTAATTTAATATTACTAAACTCCTAGTTATCTTCAATTATATATTTTTGATTATGACATTATTTCTCAATATAATTAGTTTTCAATAGTGCTTAAACTCTCTAATTTGAATGGTAAACTACTATAATACCCCAACTTAAAAATCAATTTAGTATATTGTTTATATTTAATATTATATTTATTTAATTATATTATATTATATTGAAAACAAATAACTTTTCACATCGAAGGATTGTGATTTTTTCGAAAAGTTGTGACTTTTTCAAATAATTGTGACTTTTTCGAAGAGTTGTGACTTTTTTGAAGGGTTATGACTTTTTTGAAGAGTTGTGACTTTTTTAAAGTGTTGTAACTTTTTTGTAGGATTATGACTTTTTCGAAGGATTGTGACTTTTTTGAAGAGTCTATACTATCTTAAAAGTATGATCTCCCCAACTTGAATGTTGCATTACTATAATACCTCCAACTAAAAAATTAATTTAGTATATTTTTTATATTGTACATTATATTTATTTAATTATATTATATTATATTGAAAACGGATAATTTTTCCCATTGAAGGATTGCGACTTTTCTAAGGAGTTGTGACTTTTGCGAAGAGTTGTGACTTTTTTTGAAGGATTTTGACTTTTCTGAAGGGTTGTAACTTTTTCGAAGAGTTGCGACTTTTCATCAAAATTGTGATTTTTTTTAAAAGGTTGTGACTATTCTAAAGAGGTTAATATAATACCCCAAACTTAAAAGTCAATTTAGTATATATTTTATATTTTATATTATATTTATTTTATTATATTATATTATACTATATTATATCAAAAGTAGATAGTTTTACACTTTGAAGGATTGTGACTTTTTCGAAAGGTTGTGACTTTTCCAAGGAGTTGTGACTTTTTAGAAAAATTGTGACTTTTTCGAAGAGTTATGACTTTTTTCGAATGTTTGTGACTTTTCCAAAGGGTTGTGACTTTTTCGAAGGGTTGTGACCTTTTTGAAAAATTTCTACTGTTTCGAAGAGTTATGACTTTTTCAAAAGGTTGTGACTTTTTCGAAGGGTTATGACTTGTTCGAAGAGTTGTGAATTTTTCGAATGGTTGTGAATTTTTCAAAGAGTTGTGGTCTTTTCGAAGGGTTGTGGCCTTTTCGAAGGGTTGTGACTTTTCAGAAGGGTTGTGGCTTTTTCGAAAAATTGTGACTTTTGAGAAGAGTTATGACTTTTTCAAAGGGTTGTGACTTTTTTGAAGGGTTGCGACTTTTCTAAATAGATTACTATAATACCCCCAACTTACAAATCAATTTAATATACTTTTTTATATTTTATATTATATTTATTTAATTATAATATATTATTTAAAAAGTAGATAATTTGTCATATTGAAGGATAATGATTTTTTTAAGGAGTTGTGACTTTTCAAAAAGTTGTGACTTTTTTTAAAAGTTGTGACTTTTTCGAAAAATTGTGACTTTTCGAAGAGTTATGAATTGTGACTTTTTCGAAAGGCTGTGACTTTTTCAAGGAGTTGTAACTTTTTCGAAGAGTTACAAATTTTTCAAATTTGAGAAGCTATGACTTTTTCGAAGGGTTATGACTTTTTCAAAGGGTTGTGACTTTTTTGAAGGGTTGTGACTTTTCTGAATGTTTGTGACAGGCTAAAGAATTGTTTAATCAGAAACGACGTCTTTTGAGTTTTTAACTTCTGTTGGACTATTTAATTGATTTTAAAAATATTAAATTATTTAAGGAAAAAATAAATAATTATTTAAGAAAAAAATAAATAAGAATTAAGTGAGAGTGTCACTATAAACGATAAAATTTTGCGTTGAGAAAATAATCAAGAACGAAAATATTGCAACAATTTGTTGTATTTGATTTCAAGTATGTGAGTGTTACAATCTCTATGAATCCTCTGCTTCGCCTTTTCAAATGTAAAATTCAAGGGCTCTTGAGCTTGATCTTGAATCTCAGATTTGTTCTTGAACTTTGAACTTGTCCTTGATCTTGATCTTGAAATTTAAATTTTTTCTTGATCTTGATCTTGAAATTTGGATTTGTTCTTGAGTTTGATCTTGAGTTCAAGAGCTTTTAAGCTTGTTCTTGAACTTGACTGTTTAAATTCTTGAACTTTGTAGAGAAATTTGCGGTGTTTGATCCACTAACTCTCTCTAGTTTTTTGTTAGAAATCTTGATGTTCATTCTGAATTATTAAGACCCCTATATATAGTTGTAGAATAGAAGAATTATGATGGAATCAGACTTCCTTCCGGCCAATCAGATTTAAGGTGATATGACACAGAAAAAGTGATAGGAACAAGTTTCCTTTCAAGTGACGTGGGGATATTTGATTGGTCGGAACACATCACTTATACATGTGACACATTTTTATTGTCTTTGATTGAGATAAGAATGTATGTCATTTTGACACATGATATGGTCCTATTGACTTCTTTATTTGGCTTGTCACACTACATCATCCGACACATGGCGTCAAGTGGGCCTCTAGGAGAGAGGATATTGAACCTTGTAAAGTGGTTCATCTTTTGTAGCCCAAATAAATGAATTTGGATTTTTAATTAAATTCATATTTTATTGGACGTAATTAATTAACCCAATTATATTAATCCATAATATTTGTTTGGACTAATATAATTTGAATCATTTTATAAAATTTATATTTTAATAAGTTTTATATGATTACAAATGCCCCCTACTTCGAGTCATGTCAAGATATATTTTTATCCATCGTAGACTGAACTTGAAGTATTGCTTTGATGTTTCTTGAAATTGAGGAGTTGATAATATATTCCTCTTTATACCAAAATAGGTAAAGAGTGAGAATATTTGTTTACGATAAATATTAAAAAAAATAACAATATTTGCTATATGCAAATCTCTTTGCTGCAAACATGTTAAGTGACCCATATGTTGTGGCACTTATACATGGCCAATCTTATTGGATATGGACAACATGCATTATTTCACATTTGGGGCTTTTCACCGTCAGAAGCTTTTGCGTTTTCTCTCTACTTAGGACTCCAATTAGGAGTAAACTTTGGTTATCCAAATCTTTCACAAATTTGATAATCTTTTCCTATTAGGAGTCAGATGTCCTTGTTTACAAAATATTGAATTCCTTTATTCATGAGTCTATATAAAGATGTCAAAGTCACAAGTAAAATACCATCAGTTCACTGTATAAGAATAAGACTCATGAGAACAAGAAGACTTTAGTTCTGCACGAACTCACAAAAATTATCATATCTTGACTTAGGAATATCAAAATCATGATTTGTTTGTGGCATTGCAAAGTAGACTCGAAGGGCTATGCCTCACAAAGAAACGACGACCAGATTGCTTTTATTTAGTCCATACATTATTCCAGGTAATTTTTTTAAAACTTCCTTCGAGCTCTGGTTCGTTGATGGTTTCAGCCTTGCGCGACTTCACAAAAATTATTGTATCTTGACTTAAGAATATCAAAATTTTGAGCTGTTTGCTGCACTGAAAAGTAGACTCGAAGGGATACGACTCACATGAAAATAAAAATTAGATTACTTCTAGATTATTCCAAGTATTTTTTTGAAAACTACCTTCAAGCTCTGGTTCACTGACAGTTTCAGCCTTGCACAACTTCACGAGAATTGTCATATCTTAACTTAGGAATATCAAAATCACGAGTGGTTTATAGTGATAGAAAGTAGACTAAAAGGGCTACAACTCATGTAAAAACAATGATCAGAGTGTTTCTAGATTATCCAAGGTAATTTTTTAAAAACTACATTTGTGTTCTGATTTGCTGGTGATTTCAGCCCTGCGTGACTTCACGAGAATCGTCATATCTTGACTTAGAAATATCAAAATCACAAGCGGTTTGAGGCATTGGAAAGTAGACGCGAAGAAATATGTCTCACATGAACATGACAATCTAATTATTTTTTAATTATCCCAGGCAATTTTCTGAAGTTCAGCATATATGTTGTTCTCGTCTTGACATCAAGAAAACACTATTCTATCTAGGTAATTTCTTCTTCTTCTTTTCATGTGTTATTTTATCTTTTTTTTTGTTATAGGTACAAAAATTCAAGATTCATCATGTCACAAGGATTTGGTCTTGAGGTGTGAAGGGATAAATTTGCGTCCACGTCTTGAGATTACCAATTCGAGGCTTTACAATATCTCACATGTTTAAACATAAGGAATCTCCAATTTGAGGTTTTACAATATTCCAAATGTTTAAACATATGAGATCACCAATTCAAGGATTTTTACAATATTATGAATGTTTAAACATAAGAAATCCCTAATTCGAGACTTTACAATATTTCAAATGTTTAAACATATGAGATTGCCAATTCGAGGCTTTACAATGTTTATGCATAAGGGATCACCAATTCGAGGCTTTGCAATATTCCATATATTTAAACATATGAGATTACCAATTCGAGCCTTTTCAATCTTTCAAATGTTTAAAAATATGAGATCACCAATTCGAGGCTTTATAATGTTCCACATGTTTAAACATATGAGATCACCAATTCACGGCTTTACAATGTTCCAAATATATAAATATGAGGGATCACCAATTTGAGGCTTTATAATGTTTAAACATAGGGGATCACCAATTTGAGGCTTTACACTTTCCACATGTTTAAACATATGAGATTACCAATTCAAGGCTTTACAATGTTCTACATGTTTAAACATATGAGATCACCAATTTGCGGTCTTACAATGTTTCAAATGTTTAAACATGAGGGATCACCAATTTGAGGCTTTACAATGTTTAAACATATGTGATTGCCAATTCGAGGCTTTACAATGTTCAAAATGTTTAAACATGAGGGATCACCAATTCGAGACTTTACAATGTTTAAACATAAGGGATCACAAATTTAAGGCTTTACAATGTTCCAAATGTTTAAACATGAGAGATCACCAATTCGAGGCTTTACAATATTTCAAATGCTTAAACATATGAGATCGTCAATTCGAGACTTTACAAGGTTCCAAATGTTTAAACATGATGGATCATCAATTCAAGGCTTTACAATGTTTAAACATAAGAGATCACCAATTTGAGGCTTTATTATGTTTTGAATGTTTAAATATGAGGGATCACTAATTTGAGGCTTTACAATGTTTAAACATAAGGGATCACCAATTCGAGGTTTTACAATGTTCCAAATGTTTAAACCTAAGGTGTGAATAGGGCAACTTAAGGTGCAAAGGGATAAATTTTATCCATCTTAAGGCATAACAATTTAGAGATCCTTTTAAAGATAAACCTGCGAAAAGGACAACTTAAGGTGCAAAGGGACAATATTTGTCCACCTTAAGGCATAAAAATTTATAGATCCTTTTAAGGAACCCCACAAAAAGGCCAACTTAAGGTGCAAAGGGACAAATTTTGTCCACCTTAAGACATGAAAATTTAGAGACCCTTTTAAGGATAAGCCTGCAAAAAGGTCAGCTTAAGATGCAAAGGAAAAAACTTTATCCACCTTAAGACACGAAAATTTAGAGATATTATCACGACATGAAGGGATGGATACTCATCTTTGCCCCCAAGAAAGGCAATTTGAAGAAATTCTTATGATACAAAGTGATAGTTACTCATTTCTGCCTTAAGAAAGGTAAATTTAAAGGTTAAGGCTTGAAATATTTAACTTTCAAACCCAACAACTTTCAAGAATTTGACTTATAAACATGACGGATTTAAAATTTCAACTTTAAATAAAAGAGAATTTGAAGACTTCAAATTGCAGATTTGGAGGATTCAAAGACTTTAACTTGCATATTTGAGGAATTTGAAAACTTCAACTTGCAAACTGAAGAATTTGAAGACTTCAACTTGCATATATGAATAATTCAAAGATTTCAACTTGCAAACTCAAAGAATTTGAGACTTCAACTCGCATACTTGAAGAATTCAAAGACTTCACCTTGCATACTTAAAGGATTTGAAGACTGTGAAGTCTTTAATGTGCATATTTGGAGGATTTGAAGACTTTGATTTGCATACTTGAAGGATCAAAGACTTCAACTTGCAAACTTAAAGAGTTTGAAGACTTAGACTTGTATATATGAAGCGAACCTTTTTGTTGAAAGCACAAGACAAATGAGCTTGATAACATCTAAGATTTTGCTAGGCTTCTAACCTTTTCTCATCAAGTGCTTCTAGTTCGGCAAGACATAGTTGAGCATTTTCTTCTTCAGTGAGCCCTTCTTGGATGGCCAGTCTTAAGGAAGGTATTTGATGCTCAAGTGGCAAGACTTCTTCACCTCCAAAAGTAAGTGAATATGGGGTTGCTTGAGTTGGTGTACGGTATGTTATCCTATATGCCCACAAAACTCCTTCCATTCTTTCATGCCAATCTCTCTTGGACTAAGGGACAACTTTATTCAATAGATTGCATAGGGTCTTATTGAATACCTCAGCTAGACCGTTGGCAGCAACATTGTACATAGAAGGATTTTGCTGCTTGAAGCCAAAGAGATCACATATTTTATTCATCAACTTGTTATCAAATGGCTTGTCATTGTCCGTTATTATGTATCTTGGGATACCAAATTAATAGATAATGTTCACTCGAATGAAGTTCACAACATTCTCCTTCTTGACTTATTTAAGAGCGACAACTTCAACCCATTTAGAGAAGTAGTCAATTACAGCTAAGATGTATAAGTGCCCACCAAAAGATTTTTGTAGTGACCCAACAATATCCAATCTCCAAGCATCAAATGGCCAAGATACGATAGTCGGGTGTAAAACTTTAGACGGTTAATACATGAAGTTGGCATGAAATTGACAAGCTTTGCACCTTCGAGTATAATACAAATAATCTTTTACCATGGTTGCCCAGTAATACCCCATTCTTTTTATGTGAAGTAGAGCTTTGGTCCAGACTGATGTGATCCACATACTCCCAAATATGCTTCTTGTAGAGCTGTCCTTTTTTTTCCTCTCCCATATATCGAAGGAGTACTACCTCAAATGATCTTCTATATAAGGTATCCTTATAGTAAAGAAAATAAGGTGCACGACGATGAATGTCAGTCCTTCTTTTGTCATTTTTCTGGAAGTATCCCATAACATAAGTAGTTGATGATAGCTTGTCGCCAGTCCTCTTTGTTGGCTTTGAAAACTACGACAACATGCTCGAGCTTATTCTCCATAGGTTTGTCTTCATCCAGCGATGGTACTACCCGTTTTTGGCAGATAGTAACTTGAATTTGATTAGGAAGAGTCAGAGTTGAAGCTAGAGAAGCTAAGACATCATCTATTTTATTTTTCCTTCTTGGCACAGGTTGGAGGGCTATATCTCCAAGCTATCCTAGTAACTTTTGGGCATACCAGTGATATGGGCGCAGTTCAGACTTCCTGACCTCATAGGTTCCCAAAAATGATTTAATCACTAATTGAGAGTCACCAAAGACTTGTAATTGTAATTACTTCATGTCAACGACCATCTCGAGTCCAAGTATTAATGCTTGATACTCTGCGACATTATTGGAGCAACACTATTTCAAAGCAAAAGAGAATGGTAGGACCTCTCATTGTGAAGTGACAAATACTATGCCTGCACCAACTCCACCACGATGCGCAACCCCATCAAAGTGTATTTTCTAAGGAGGCTGAATTTCAATGGCCAACACATCTTTGTCAGGAAGCTTATCAGTCAATTCCCAATCGTCTGGTATAGGATGGTCCGCCAAAAATTCTGCTAATGTTTGTCCCTTCATAGCCTTTTGAGGGATGTACACAGTTTCAAATTATTGGAACTGGAGGTACCACCTTGCTACTTGGTCACTAAGGACTAGTTTCGACATAACAAATTTGATGGAATTTGCCCTAGAAATAAGATGGACAATATGAACTTGAAAATAGTTCTTTATTTTTTTAATCTAAAATACTAGCGCCAAACACAACTTCTAGATTGGTGAATAATTCAACTCATTTAATGTCATCATTCTGCTCAGGTAATAAAGGGAGTTTTCTTTGCCTTCGCTATTTTCTTGAGTTAGTAAGGCTCCCATGGACCTTTCTTGTGCCGCAATGTAAAGTATCAATGACTTTCCAAGTATAGGAGTTGCTAGGACTAGAGGTTTTACCAGATACACTTTTATACTTTCAAAGGCTTTACTACATGTTTAATCCCACTTGAAAGGGACACCTTTCTTTATGAGGTGAATGAATGGTTGATATCTTCCAGCTAGATTCGAGATAAACCTCCTCAAGTAGGCTAATGTTTTCTAAAGACTTTTCAACTCATGAATGTTTTGAGGCTCAGACTTTTTCAAAATTACATCAACTTTGGTTTGATCAATCTCAATTCCTTGATGTCACACAATGAAGCCAAGAAACTTTCCAAAAGTAATCCCAAAGGAACATTTTAATAGATTCATCCTCAGTTGATATCTTCAAAGCAACTCAAATACCATTCTTAAGTCTTTTAAATGGTCACTTCTCTTTTTTGACTTCACCACTAAGTCATCAACATAACACTCGACATTCTTGTGGAGTAAATCATCAAATATATTTTGCATAACCCTTTGATATGTGACACCAATATTCTTTAAACCAAAGGAAATCACCTTGTAGCAATAAATGCCTTTAGGTGTACGAAACGTTGTGAGTGTTTCATCCTTTGGTGACATACATATTTGGTTATAGCCAAAAGAATCGTCCATGAATAACATTACCTCATAACAAGTTGTAGCATCGATCATTAGCTTTGGAATGGGAAGCGAGAACTCATCTTTAGGGCATGCACTGTTGAGATCTTTGAAAATAACGCAAACTCAAATTTAGCATTCTTCTTCCTCACGAGAATAATGCTTGAAATCCACGTGGGGTATTTAAATTCATGAATGAACCCTACCTCAATGAGTTTGTTAACTTCTTTCTCGATCAATGGAACCAAATATGGCCTAAAACAACTTTGAGCTAGTTTGATTGGACGAGCGTCGTGCTTGACTTCCAATTGATGGACCGCTATTTTGGGATTTAAGTCAGACATTTCTTTATAACTCCAAGAGAAGAGTCCCTGTTTTCTTTGAGTATATTCATATAAGTCATTTCTTCATCAACTTCTAGAAAAGCACTTAAGTAAGTTAGCCTTGGGTCTTTATTAGTACCAAGGTTAACTTTTTTAAAGGAATTTGTCGTGGTCTTCACTCCTTCTTCAAATTCTGGTGGAGCATCTCCATCATCTTTCTCTTCCTGTGGATCATTATCATTGATCGATATATGATAGCACGAAACAATACCTCCCAACTCTTTATCAATTTTTAGGTAACATGAGGCATCGTTCTCAATATGAGTTGTAACATAACATGAGGAGCCTATACTTTCTTCATCTTTCTCGTGCTCTTTAGCGTAAACCACAGTGTGAGACTTAGCCTTTAGTACCACTTTACATGAAACTATGAGTTCCACTCGTCGCTTCATCCTAGAAGGAATCACACTTTTGAAATCCTTTTGGATCATAGGTGAAACAAGTATAGTTACTCTTAGGTAACTTCTCTGATATTTGTCATTCTTCAATGGGCCTAACTTCTCGAACATGAAAATTCTTTCAGCAGGCTTTCCAAGCCGGTCAAAGACAGAAGGTCATTTGTTAAAAGAAGCACACTCATCTTCTATAGTGATATAATTATTGCTTGCCCTTCTTATGGAGATGCGAACTAGTAGTTAAATATAGCCTATACCTTAGCGTGCTTGTCTGGTTGTGCCCTTTGCTGGGAGTTTCCCTTGCCTAGATAGCTCATCAGGGTTATACCCAGCCTTTGAAAATAACTTGTAAGCATTTGGGTCAAAACCTTCACTACATTATTTAGGGAGCGACATATCTCATGGTAGATTTTGAGACACAAAATTTCCCAATAAATTTGAAGACAAGTTTATTGCATCTATTCGTTTGATAGGAAGAGTCAACTTTTCTAGTACATTCCCTTGTACATCAGATGACTGGCCCTCCTCTTTCTTCACCTTTGGGACATAACGAAGAATAGAGGTGGCCTTTCCTTTCGAGGGCATGGTCTTTCCCTTATTTGGACAAGTACTAGACTCCTCAATGACAACTTTGGCCCTTTCAATAGCCATATTGGTTATTTCCCCTTTAATCTTATCAGACTTGGTCGATTTTACACCCTCAAGATTTATCACTTTTACAACATAACTCTTCAAATAGAACTTTGCATCGGCAAAATGTGACTCAACTTCAGTGAAAGGATTATTATCAGTAACTATTTTCCTTTCAATTCCATCTTCAAGGTAATTCAAAACTTAATAGTAAGAAGATGAGATAATTTTATTCTCGTGCACCCAAGGACTTTCGAACAATATATTATATGAAGTCTTTGCATCAATCACATGCATCCATGCACTTAATCGCAAATCATCGATTTAAATTTCCAGCTTAATCGAGCCTATATACCTCTGCCCCTTTTATTGAATCTCTGTATTAACAAATGACTTTTGCTAAGTTCTTCAGTTGTGATACCAAGTTATTTCAATGTGTGTATTGGTAGAATGTTGACCCCAAACCCTTCGTCTATCAAGATTCTATTTATCTTCTTCTCCAGCACGTGACCCACCATATACAAAGGACGATTGTGTAGAGTTTCTCCAAATAGAAGATCATCGTATGTAAATGTGATCTTTGTATCACATGCATGCACTTCTTGAAGAGGGGGTTACATAGACTTTTCAGAAGATGAGGGAGATTTTTTTGATGGGGTTTTACCCATCGCTCCTTATTTATTAACAGGATACACCTTCAATGAAGTTTCATTTGTTGTTTCTTCTTTGTTAGGGAAAGACACCTTTGATGAAGTTTCATTCATTACTTATCCTTTACCTGCACCAAAACATGATGCCTCAATATTTTCTTGAGTAGCCTCCATGCATAATCAACTTGGTAATAATTCCCCCAAAGTCACTGGACGTCACTATTTCTGGTAGTAATGTACCTCTACCTTCGACCTCTTTGGAAGTTTGACCGACCTCTTCTTCTTTGATCTCCTCACTACTCTTTGTCTGATTAGTTGCTCAAATGACTCTTTTCATAGACTAGTCTTGTTGCGTCTTCGCCTAGTCACAAGAATTCAACTTTCATCATTATCTATATCAATTTGAGATTTTTCTTGCTCTAATGATCTTTTTTATTTAGATGTACATATTCAGATTGGGTTAAGAAGCTGAATATGATAGAGATTTGATTAGAGCTTTTTCATTATCAAGGACAATCTTCTTTATATTAGCCAATTGCATAACCTTATCCTTAAAGACAAAACACTTTTCAAGAGGATGGCCTACAAGTCTATGATACTTGCAATAATTTGGGTCATCAGTCTTCTCAGCTGCATCTGGTCGTTTCATCTCAGACAGCTAAATGAGCTTTAGCTCAACTAATTCATCAAAAATTTCAGGAACATTAGAATCTAGAAAAGGGTATTCCTTTTCTTGCATCTTCTTCAAGGTCAACTTTCGATTTGGGTGCTCTTGAAAAGTCATCTTTATACTTTACTTCTTACTTTCTTTCGTAGTAAACTTTACAGACGCCAAATTGACATTCATGGATTCTTTGTTGTCATTCCTGGGCACAATTTTCCCTATTTCTTAGATTATTATTTGTCCTTTCCTTTACGAGGATCGTGAATAAGCATCCCATCTTTTCCGATAGAAGACATGCTCAACTCCATATCATGAGCACAAGTAGCTAGATCTTTAAAAGACTTAGGGTTTATTCCTTGTAAGATGTAGAGAAGCTCCCAGTGCATCCCTTTGATACACATTTCTATAGAAGGAGCTTCACTAAGCCTATCTTTGCAATTAAGGCTCGCATTCCTCTATCGATTTATGAAGTCGATGACTGGTTCATCCTTTCTTTAGTGATTATTTATGAGTTCTACCATGCTCACTGTGCGCCTTGTGCTATAGAAGAGATTAAGAAACTCATGCTCTAGTTGCTCCCAACTGTCAATGGAATGAGGCTCAAGATCTGTGTACCAGTTAAATGTGTTCCCCTTTAAGGAGCAGACAAATTATTTGACTAGATAGTCTCCATAGGTCCCAACATTGTTACGCGTCTCCACAAAGTGAGAAACATATTGCTTTGGATTTCCTTTGCCCTCAAACTTTCAAACTTTGGGAGGTTGATAACCTACAGGCATTTTAAGGCTATCAATCCTTGCAGTGTAAGGCTTAACATACATATAGGAAGACTTCGCAGGGACTTCATACTTGTCTTTGATGGTCTCTTCAATAAACTCATTTAATTGATCGAGTGAGATTATTCCTTTAATAGAAACTAGCATCTTCTTGATAGACGGTGCTTGCTTCATAGGATTTTCAGTCTCTTGAATTTCGATACCCTTTCCAGGTGCATGGATAGACTCCCCATCTAGTAAGTCGTTCGCCTTATCCATTAACTTATCGATGCAAGAATCTTGGTGTTGCACATGCTTGGTCGATCCTTCAATCATATTTGCTAGATTTGAGAGTTGTTCCTTTATAGATGAAATATTAGTTGTCATCGCTTGCATGACTATTGGAGGCATTTGAGAGAAACATGAATTATTGCAAAAGTTGACCTTCAGAGGGCTCACATTATGTGATGCATATGGAGAAGAATTACTTGAGCTATGGTCTTTTTTTGCAGTAGAGTTCTTTGAACCAGAGACTTCAAGTAGAGTGCTTGATCCTCTCAGCAACACTACTTCCTCCTTCTGAAATATTTGTTAAGGACCTTGATCCTTTGGGGTTGAAGATCCAAAATTTGGAGCTGGTGCGAATGAGACTCACAGTGTTTGTTATCCTAGTATAGTTTTTTGCTCCTTGTAACCGACTCAACACTTCCAAAAGTAACACCAAGAATTCCCTTTACTTCAGTGGAGAACTTGGAATCAACATCTTTGAAGGAAGTTGATTGGGAGTTGATCTTCTTGGAAGCCATTTGAATGTTCATTAATTCTTGAAAGTTAGGATGAGAGGTAGAAATTGTCCCATTAGGCGTGCCATAATTTGTAGACGATAAAATTTCGCATTGAGAAAATAATCAAGAACAAAAATATCACAATAATTTGTTGTATTTGATTTCAAGTATGTGAGTGTTACAATCTCTATGAATCCTCTTATTGGCCTTTTCATGTGTGAAATTCAAGGGCTCTTGAGCTTGATCTTGAATCTGAGATTTGTACTTTAACTTTGAACTTGTCCTTGATCTTGATCTTGAAATTTAGATTTGTTTTTTATCTTGATCTTGAAATTTGAATTTGTTCTTGAGTTTGGTCTTGAGTTCAAGAGTTTTTAAGTTTGTTCTTGAACTTGAATGCTTGAATGTTTTAATTCTTGAACTTTGTAGAGTAATTTTCGGCGTTTGATCCACAAACTCTCTCTAGCTTTTTCTTAGAATTCTTGATGTTCATTCTGAATTATGAAGACCCCTATATATAGTTGTAGAATAGAGGAGTTATGATGGAATCAAGCTTCCTTCCGGCCAATAAGATTTAAGGTGACATGCCGCAGGAAAAGTGATAGGAACAAGTTTCCTTTCAAGTGACGTGGCGATATTTGATTGGTCGGAACACATCACTTGTACATGTGACACATTTTTATTGGCCTTTGATTGAGATAGGAATGTCATGTCATTTTGACACATG
>JBCEWC010009095.1:0-19132 GCA_038996855.1 Solanum aculeatissimum
TAATTAAATCATGAAAAGGGACATGCAAGTTGATCAATAAGGGTTTCCATGAACATTCATAAATTCAAGCTTAAAACATGTTTAAATCACCTAAAAACTACAACACACAATATCCAACACTAATCTACAATAATAATGGAAGAACCCATAACTTAATTGAAAGCTTTAAATCGAATTTAAAAGGTTAGGGTTCTTGGGTCTTCAAGGATGAAATAAGATCCTTAAATCAAATCCCACATACCTTAATTTCACCAAAGGAATTGCAAGGTCAAACTTAGTCAAGGTTGTCTTCCCTAATTTATTCAAGCTTTCTTCAATGGAGGCCAAGAGGATTTTAGAATTTTCAAAGTGAATGGAGGAGGCTTAGAATAGACGAATGAGGGTTTAGGTCTTGATTTAGGGGTTTTGGGGACCTTAGGATACCTTAAAGAGGCTTAGGAAATTATTAAATCACAAAATTACCATTAATGAAATGAACTTTTTATTTCGAAGCAGAGTCACACAGTGGAGCTACAGTACCCGTGAAGGTGACTCACGAACCTTCAACTGCACCATCAAACGACACTTAGCCAACTTTTCAACGCGAACTCTCGGAGGACTTTCTGGACCACTTGTCGGGAGGTTTCACGGACCGTGTGGATTCACACAGACCGTGTACTAGTCTGTGGAGCCACACTTGGCCCAAGAATTATCTCCTAGCCTTGGCTAAGGTTCTTCCATCCCAGACAGACCACTTGACGAACCATTCAAAGGCTCACAGAACGTGGGGTGGTCCGTGGGCCATGACTTGTGTTTTGGGGTGGTTCTTGGCCACCCCCAACTCTCTGTACCTTGGCACGGACCCCCACACATACCATACCAAGGCTCACAATCCGTGGAACTTGCCTTGGGCCATTTTCTGGGCCTATCTCCAATGTCTTCTGTATGTAAGGTAGTCCCACTATTTTGTCCATAACTTCCTCATACAAACTCCGAATCGAGTGAAACCTGTTGCGTTGAGAAGCTAATGCAAAGAGATTAAATTTGCTATATATAAGACCACACGATTCAACCCTCATATAAAGTTATACAAGCTCAAAGTCTACTATCCAAACGACCTCTCTAGTCCTCAAAATGAACCATTTTGCATTCAACCACTTAAACTCAACCTGTGGCTACCAAAAATCCACCATGACTAGTATAACATCATACAAGACCAACCATAAGGAGTTTTTGAAAATTTTGTGGTCGTTACACTTGATGTCTTTATCAATGAGTTTCCTAGTGTTCCTACCAAAAGGGAAATAAATTTTGGTATAGATCTCCTCTTCGATAAACAAACCATTTATATTCCCCCTTACCGTATGGCCCCCGATATTTAAGAGAGTTGAAGGACCAATTGAGGGTTTTATTAAAGAAGGGCTTTATAAGGCCTAACATGTCACCTTGGGGTGCACCAATGCTGTTTTTAAGGAAAAAAGTTGGCTCCCTCAGAATGTGCATCGACTATCGGCAACTTAATAAACTCACCATAAATAATAAGTATACCTAGGATAGATGATCTATTTGACCAACTACAAGGGGCTAGTCATTTTTCTAAGATTGATCTCTAGTTTGGGTACCACCAATTGAGGGTGAGGGAGTGTGATATTCCCAAGATGACTTTTCAGACTAGACATAGACACTTTGAATTTATTTTGATATCATTTAGCTTAACTAATGCACCAATGATATTTATAGATCTTATGAATAGGGTCTTTAAACCCTACCTTGACATGTCTGTGGTTGTATTCATTGATGAAATTTTAGTTTACTCTCGAAGTAAAGAAGAGCATGAAAATCATTTGAGGGTAGTGTTACAAATTTTGAGGGATGAGAGGTTGTTTGCTAAATTTGATAAATGTGAATTTTAGGTTGAAAGAAGTTGCATTCCTAGGACATGTGGTGTCGGGTAATAGAATTAAAGTGGACCCTGAGAAGACAGAAGTGATAAGAAAATGGCCTAGGCCCTTGAATCCAATGGATATTAGCAATTTCTTGGGCTTAGCAGGGTACTACCAGAGGTTTGTGAACAGTTTCTCTTCCATTGCTTCCCCTTTAAAATAATTGACAAAAAAAAGGAAAAATTGTTTGGACTGATGAATTTGAAAAACATTTTCAAACCTTGAAAGACAAGCTTACATTCGCTCCTATTTTGGCTTTATCAAAAAGGTTAGAAGGGTTGTGGTTTATTGTGATGCTTCAAGGGTTGGTTTAGGGTGTGTATTACAGCAAAGTGGCAAAGTCATAGCCTATGCTTCTAAGAAACTAAATGTAAATGAGTGTAATTATCCCACCTATGATCTTCTATTAGCGGTCGTGGTTTTTGCATGGAAAATATGGAATCATTATTTATATGGGGTTCATGTGGATGTGTTCATCGACCACAAGAGTCTCCAATGTGTGTTCACCCAAAAGGATCTTAATTTGAGGCAAATAAGGTGGATGGAACTCCTCAAGGACTACGATATTAGTATGCATTATCATCCTAATAAAGCTAGTATTGTGGTCGAAGGTCTAAGTAGGGTGTCCATAGAGAGTACAACTCATATTGACGATGACAAGAAGGAATTGGCCAAAGAAGTTCAACAGTTAGCTAGGTTGGGTGTTAGGTTAGATAAAGTTAAAAATTGAGGTTTGGTGGTTGTTGATGGTTCTAAATCTTCCTTAATTAAAGAGGTCTAATTCTAACAAGAGCTTCACCCCACCTTGTTAGAATTAAAATCTTTGGTAAAGGATGGTAAGGTGGCGATTTTCTCCCTAGGGGGAGATGGTGTCCTTAAATACCAAGGTAGGTTGTGTGTGCCTAATGTTAATGAATTGAGGGGCATGATCTTGAAGGAGGCACATAACTCATCCTACTCTATTCACCCCGGATCTACAAAGCTGTATAGAGACTTGAGGGAAGTGTATTGGTTGGGTGGTCTGCAAAGAGATATTGCCAATTCTGTAGCCAGTTATCACAATTGCCAAAAAGTCAAAGACAAACATCAAAGGCTAGTTGGCCTAGCCTAAGACATAGAGATTCAAACTTTGAAGTGGGAAGAGATCAACATGGAATTAGTAATTGGTTTGCCAAAGACTAGAAAGTACTTTGATTCGATTTAGGTTATTTTTGATAAAATGACAAAATCTGCTCACTTCCTAGCTGTTAAAACAATTTATGGTGCCGAAGATTATGCCAAGCTATACATGCATGAGTTGGTTAGATTGTATGCGGTACCATTATCTATTATATCATATCATGGTGTTCAATTCACTTTCCATTTTTGGAGATCCTTCCAAAAGGGGCTTGGTACCAAGGTAAACTTAGCACGACCTTTTATCCTTAAACAGATGGTCAAGCTATGAGGACCATTCAAACTCTTGAGGATATGCTTAAGGCTTGTATTTTGGAGTTTAAGGGTAGTTGTAATGAACATCTTTCACTTATCATGTTTGCTCTCTAGTATTAGAATTATCCCCTTTGATGATTTGTATGGTAGACGTTGTAGGTCCCCGGTTGGGTGGCTTGATATGGGGGAAATGGCTTTATTAAGCCCAACTTTAGTCATGGAGGCATTGGAAAAGGTGAGGTTGATATGAGAGATATTGAAGATGGCTCAAAGTAGGCAAAAGCCCTGCTCCAATGTGAGGAGGAGAGATCTTGAGTTTAATATTCATGATTGGGTTTATTTGAAGGTCTTACCCATGAAGGGTGTGGTTCGGTTTGGTAAGAAGGGAAAGTTGAGCCCAAGGTTCGTAGGGCCTTATAGAATATTAAGGAGGATTGGTAAGGTTGCCTATGAATTGGGATTGCCTATAGAAATGAGTATGGTCCATCCAGTCTTCCATGTATATATGTTAATGAAGTGTGTAGGTGACCCAAGTTCTATAATTCCTTTGGAATTTATGGGTGTTGTAGAGATAACTTGACCTATGAGGAGGTCCCTATGAAAATACTAGATAGGAAAGTGAAGAGGTTGAGAAAAAAAGATATGGTGTCTGTCAAGGTCCTTTGCAGAAATCAACAAGTCAAAAGTGCCACTTGAGAAGCCAAAGCAGACATGAAGAAGTAATATCCGTACCTCTTCCACTCTATTCAAGCCTAAGGTAACAACTAAATCCTATCTATGATGTCAAGTCTGGAATTCACCCCTTATGTCATTTTTGCATGCATACATGATCATAATAACAAGTTTAGAAGTTTTTGATGTACATGTTTAAAACTTTTTAAGAATGATTTTAAATGCATTGATTGCTTTCATGTTAGGATGAAAGTTTTCTAATCGTTCCCCTTAAATACATTCACTTTGCATTTGGAGGTGAAGGCTCCCAAAGGGGAGATATTGTAGCACCGCTCACGCTCCTTGGAAAAATATTTCCTTTTAAGTGTAATTTTTGAATATCTTAAAATTTGTGCATGATTTCGCAAATTTGACTTCGTATTTAGTTTCAAGGGGAAACATTGTGTAGAAAAGGGGTGGTATTTGATTTTTAGATTATAATTTTTCAGGTGATTTAGGCTTAACCAAAAACGTTTGTGACCGGTCTATGTCATGCACTTTTCGCCCACTAGCATAAAAATGGCCATAATTCATTTCCTAGGCAAAAATAGGGAAGAATTGATATTTCAAGTGAAAATGAACTACTCAGTGACATGTCCACGTCGCAGACCAGTCGTGCCCTAGTTCAAAAAGTTCTAAAATTTAAGGGCAATTGGGTAATAACCCAGTGCCTATATATACTAGAGTCCTACGATTTTCAGCCATTTCTAAGCCCTAGAACACTCTAAACTCTCCCAAAATCCTCTAAATTTCCTCATATTTCCCTCATCTAAATTCAAAATTTGTCAAGACTCACTTTGGATTACAAGAAAACCATGAAAAGCCTCAAGTCATCCTTAAACTCTCATTCAAGAAAACTTCAAGTTAAAGGTATGTGGGCATCGTTCATGGGAATTCTTCCACCCATGAAGACAATCCTTCTCCTTTACTAAATTTTCATGATTCTTAAGGTTGAAATCTTTATGGGTAAATCTTATTATGTAGTGTATACATGATTGGAGCTGGATTCTTCAAGTATTGATTTGTTAAGCATGAATATTTAATGAAGGATTATTCCATGAGTTATTTTATAACTATTGAGGCTATGCATGTTGTGAACTATGCAAACTATGTAAGAATTTGTAAATTTCAGTTGGATTTTATGATGGCCAAATTGGGGTTCTACTACAATATTAGTGGGTTGATTTGAAAGACTTTCAACTGAATTGGTTTTACTTTTCCCATGTCTTATACTTTTTAATTACATGGTTTTAAGCATATGTACAAATACCCACCATGTTTTGATCAAGTCATGTGATAAGCTTCTATGTTGATGAAAGTTTTATCGTAAGACATCTGACGTGTGAATATTGAAAATGTTGAAAGGCTATTAAGCATGCTATGAACTCACAAAAATGTTATGAATGATAAGAATAATTTTGAGGCCCTTTATTTGATTTTAAGGAGCCTTGGTTTTATGAGCTACTCCATGACATTACTATGACATTATAATGCCCTGCATATTATGGCTATAAGTATAATTTTGAATATTCCTTTGGATTGTGACCTAGCATCGAGTGGACTTTGGTAGGTAGTCATTGTACCTTAACTATGTTGCCACCATAGGTTGTGAATTACTTCTGACATAGCAAACCAAAAAGGGGGAGTTCTCATAAGGTACATGCCACTTAACATCTGAAAAGGATAGGGTTCCCATAAGGCTTCTACATTCTATTATTCAAAAAGGGTGGTGTTCCCGTAAGACTCTTATTTTATAATCTAAGAAAAAACGGGGAGTTCTCGTAAGGTAACTGAAAAAGGTATTGTCCCATAAGGTAAAAAAGGGAGGTTTGCATAAAGTGAGTGTTTGGTTTTACCTTGGCAAAGTAGACCACTCCTTTATTTGGTGTGGAGTGAACATCAGGATTTAAAGTAGTAGCTTACTTGATCTTAGTTGTCAGTTATTGTCCCTTTCTATCTAAGTATGACATGATTTATGATTTTTCTATCCTCATGCATGATTTGACTAAGGCATTGATCATTCATGTCATATTGAGCTTGTATCCATTCACTATGAATATGCATATTATTTAATCGTGAATTATATTCCCTTGTCGTATTGCACCCCACATACTTAGTACATTTCAAGTAATAATGTATATTTCCTTTGCACACATGATTTAACCATGTAGGGACTGGAGATCCTATCTATCCTCCTCCTCCACGTGGCTAAAAAACAACAACAATAACATACCCAGTGGAATCCCACAAATGGGGTCTGGGGAGGGTGAAATGTACACAAACCTTAGCACTACCTCACAAAGGTAGAGAGGTTGTTTCCACGTGGCTAGTCGGATTATGTGAAGATTGCTATTGGTGTGTCCTCCACTCAGGGGACAATATCCACTTTACTTTCATGCTTTTGTTAAGATTCGTATATTTTTGGATACTTATCTTTTGAGGGTTATCCCGGGAGAAGTCTTGGCCCCCGTTCCATTCATATTTGAGGTGTTGTTGGATATATAAATGTATGTTTGAGCTTGACTCCTATCATGTTTATGTAATTATGGAAGACTTCCCTTCGTCCCTTTATTCCCTTCGATGCTTGTTGTATGTATATTGATGAGATAAAAGTCCCAAGTCCCGGTAATATCCTCATAGTGTGAGTCATACTTACCCGCCCCTTAGACTTTATTTGTTATGTGATTCATACAAATCCTCTACCCTAAAACATCCCCATATCTTGAGTCCAGAGTCCCGTTTCCTCTAGAATTATTTGTTACTTGTTTATTTCTTACTCATGCTTCCGCAACCAAGGATGTGAAAGTGGTACATTAAGAGGCTTGTTTGCGTTGCCTTCGAGCCACTACTTCGCCACGTCACGTATAGGACCTATGCTTGGGTCATGACATTCACCTTCTCTATGGCTTGGTGAACCAAGTCTAGTCTGATCAATACTGCTTTGCCCACCTAGAACCAATCAATTAACGATCTACACCTCCTCTCATAAAGGGATTCATAAGGAACCATCTGAATACTAGAATGGAAACTGTTATTGTAGGCGAACTCAATCAGAGACCAATGATCACCCTAATTTCCCTTAAAGTCGATGATGCAGGCCTGCAACATATCCTCTAGAGTCTGAATAGTGTGCTCTGCCTGGCCATTAATCTTAGGTTGAAAGGCTATGCTAAGATTCACTTTTGAACCCAAGCCTTTCTAAAATGATCTCCAAAACTGAGCAATGAATTGAGCTCCTCTGTCTGAGATGATAGAGAAGGGGACCCCATGCAGTCTTACAGTATCCCTTACATATAGTTGGGCATAATCCTCGGTTATGTCAATCGTCTTTACTACCAAATAGTGTGCAAATTTAGTCATCCCGTCAACTATCACCCAAATCGAATCATGCTATTTGCAAGACCTCGGTAAACCTGTGATGAAGTCCATGTTGATTATCTCCCACTTCTATTCTAAAATCTCAAAATTTTGATCTAGTCCACATGTCCTTTGGTTCTCAACCTTAACGTGTTGGCAATTCAGGCACTTGGAAACAAACTCAATAATATCTCTTTTTATTCCACTCCATAAATAAACCTCCCTCTAATCATGGTACATCGTAGTTGAGCTCGAATGGATAGAATACTTAGAGCCATGAACTTCTGCCATGATCCTTTCTCGAATCCCATCAACATCTAGAACACACAATCTACCTTGTTATCTCAATATTCCATCTCCCCTTTTGGTAAAAGCAATCACTTTCTAATTTTGCACATCTGTCTTCAATTGTAGTAAGATAGGATCTAGGTATTGATTCTCCTTCACCACCACTACTAGAGATGGTACAGACCCATTGTGCACAAGAACTCCACCTTCACCAGATTCATCTATTTGAACCCCCAATTGTGCCCGTCTGTGAACCACTTTAGCGTACTCTTTCTTATCCTCTTAAACATGGGAGGTACTTCCCATAGATAACACGCTAAGAGAATCAACAATCACATTAGACTTACCCGGGTCCTAGAGGATACTCATCTCATAGTCTTTGAGAAATTCAAGCCATCTCCTATGCCTCAAATTAAGCTCTTTCTGGGTGAAGACATATTGCAAGCTTTTATGGTCTTTGAATACATCAACATGTGCTCCATATAAATAGTGGCGCCATAGCTTGAGAGCAAACACCATTGCTGCCAAATCTAGGTCATGTGTGGGATAATTCTTCTCATGTATTTTAAGTTGTCTAGAAGCATAAGAAACAAATTTATCCTTGTGCATCAATACATATCCCAATCCCACTCTCGAGCCATCACAATAAATAACAAATCCATCAATCCCTTCAGGTAAGGTCAACACTTAGGCAGTACTCAATCTCGTCTTCAATTCTTGAAAAATCCTCTCACACTCATCAGACCATTGAAACTTAACCTCCTTCTTAGTCAGTCTACTCAATGGTGCAGATATGGAAGAGAAACCATAAATAAATCTGCGATAGTAGCCAACAAAACCTAAGAAACTTCTTATGTCAGTCAGAGAGGTAGGTCTAGGTGAGTTCTTAACCGCCTAAATCTTTTGAGTATCCACTTGCATACTATCGCCCGAAACCACATGGCCTAAGAATGCCATAGATTTGAGCCAAAACTCGCACTTCAAAAATTGTGCATACAACTCATTATCCTTGAGCGTCCGCAAAACAATCCTAAGCTGATTAGCATGCTCCTTCTCATCTCTGGAATACACTAAAATATTATTCATTAACACAATTACGAACATATCAAGGTACTTTTTAAAACTCTGTTCATCTAGTCCATGAATGTTGTAGGTGCATTTCTCAACCCAAAGCACATCACCAAAAACTTAAAATGACTATATCGAGTTTGAAAAGTCATCTTAGAGATGTCACATTCTCACTTTCAACTAGTGATAGCCTGATGTGAGGTCTATCCCAGAGAAATCAGTGGCACCCTAAAGTTGGTCGGACAAGTCGTCAATCCTCGAAAAAGGGTACTTATTTTTTACTGTCACCTTATTCAACTTGCGGTAGTCAATGCACATTCTGAGGGAACCATCATTCTTTCTCACAAATAGGATTAGATCAACCCATGGAGAGATACTCGACCTAATAAAGTCCTTTTTTAGAAAATCTCTCAACTACTCTTTCAACACTTTCAATTCTGACGGGGCCATTATATATGGCAGAATAGAGATAAGTTGAGTATCAGGGAGAGCATTAATTTCAAAGTCAATCTCTCTTTCATGATGAACTCCAAGAAGATCCTAAAAAATTACTTCAGAAAACTCGCTCACAATCAGGATAGACTCAAGAGTAAGAGGCTCAACACCTCAGTCGTAACTCACACGAGATGATATATACATCCCTTGTAGATTAGCTTTCTGGACTTGAGGTGGGAAATAAACTTACCCTTAGGATCAATAAAAGCTCTCTTCCATTATATAAAAGGCTCATTTGGAAATTGAAATTTGATAGTTCGGGTTCTACAATCAATAGAGGCATAATAGGCGTGAAGCTAGTCCATGCCAAGAATCACATAGATGTTAACCATCTCTAACTTAATCAAATCAATAAGAGTATCCATATGATGGATGGACACTACGCAATCTCCATAAACTCTCTCAGCTAAAATAGACTCTCCAATGAGAATAGAAATGGGAAACGGCTCAAGTAAACACTCAGGAAGAATCTCAAATTTACAAGTAACATATGGTGTCACAAAATACAGGGTTGCACCTAGATCAAGCAACGCATAACAATCAAAAGAAAAGACTCAAAGCATACCCGTCATAACATCTGGTGCAACCTCTTGGTATTTTTGGTTCTTCATTACCTACAGATGATTTGTTTCACTGCCTGTCCCTATGCAATACCTCTTTGATTACCTTTGGCTGGTGGTGTTGTAGAAGTAGACTGGGCCTTATTACCTCACATCGGACATTCCCTCTGAAAATGGCCAATCTGGCCACACTTATAACAATAATTCCATCCATCTCTATATTCTCCTAGATGCATCCTGCCATATCTACCACAAGGTGGCTTTACTCTAGAACCAAGGGTCATACTAGCCTAAGACTGGGGACCTTGGGCTCTTGAGTTCTACTGACCTTAGGACTTCTGGTCATACTTATTGCTCGAAGCTAGTGCACTGGCAGAGGATGGCACATAACTGTTAGATATCCTCTGGAAGTAGGACTTATCTCCCTTGCTCTGCTTAGGCATATTAGACTCCAGGCCCTACTTCCTTGACCTTCTTACTTAGGTCCTCCTCTGTATCTTTCTTCTTATCTTTCTTATGTTTTTTAGTATAGACTATAACCCTAGAAATATCCATGTCTAGGATCAACAATGCTAGTTTGCACTCCTTTTTCACATATTTACCCAAGCCAAACACAAACTTCCTCTTTCTTGATCTCATGTCCTAGACCATATTTGGGGCATACCTAGATAGTTGAATGAATTTAAGTCTCTAATCTTTGACAGTCAACCCCTCTTGCTTCAAGTTTACGAACTTTTCAATCTTCTCCTCTCTCAACTCCTAGAGAAAGAAGTGATCAAGAGAGACACTCTCAAATTCATTCTACTAAGCTGACTCAACATCTTTTCCTAGACCCTCTTCCCACTTCTTGTACCAAATATTTGTCACATCCTTAAGCTGGTACACAACAAGCTTAACTCCCTCAGTCTCAGTCGCATGCATGGCCTTCAGTACATTCCACATCTCATCAATAAATTTCTGAGGGTCTTCCTCAACCTTTGACTCTGTGAAGATTTGTGAGTTCATCCTTAGAAAGTCCCTAAGACTCATCGTGACAATTGGTTTTTGGGAGCTAAATCTAGGAGCCTGGGAACTCTGATTCCCACTCTGAGCAGATACCAACTAGGTGAGTGTAGTAATATCTCCTTTGAAATCAACCTCTGTAGTAGGAACAATAGAAGTCTGGAGGGCCCCAGCGGCTTTAGATGGTCGACCTCGACCCCTCTTCACCATCTAAACAAGCACCTCTGGTGGGGGATTCTCAGCATTTGAGGTTGAATCACCTCTTTGGGTGGTGGTACGCTTAGGGGGCATGATCTACAAACGCATAACATACGTATTAGAAAAGATTTTTAATAGAGTTAAACTTTATCCCATGACTAAAAAACAGAAGTGTAACCATTCCTAATGTCCTATAGCCTCCTACTTATAAAGTGTGGCGCACAACACACTCATAAACAAAAATCTACTATACACAACTTAATAGACTCCCAGGACTCTTGAACTCTGTGCTCTGATACCAAGTTTGTCACATCTCGGGAGGGTATCCTTGGCATGGTCGACACTTGAAAAACCATTGTTGATTCCCCTAGAGAATCACATGACCTCATAATAACATCAACTCAACATCAAAATAAAATACTCAACAAAACACATCAAATGGATAAATAAAACTCTTATAAAATATAGTTTCGAATGGTCAAGTTTGGAAATAAAATAACCATTAATAATCTTCTACTCACCATCTATGAAGCCTCTATCTAACAATCTAGACGGTACCATGACAGATAATGGCTACATCAATTAAAAGAGATAAATTAAAAATGCACTCAATGAAAGATAAAATAGCTCCTCTAAATAGAAAGGAGGGCTCACCAACTTTGGAAGTGCAAAAATGGACCTCAACGGTGTGCTGCCTGAAGTCCTCTATCACCTATAACTGCATCATTAACGATGAAGGTCCAAATGGACGTCTATACATGCAATATACTGATATGTAAAATAGCTCAATGAAACAGGTAAAGCTCAACTCTATTCAATCAACTCAAGTCCAAACTCAACTCATCATCTCATGACTTAACTTGATAGATGTGAAAGTTTAAAATAAATCATGCTTTGAATATAGACTCAGTGTTATGCAACTCAGTTTAAAACATAATATTCTCAATCAAGGTTTACTTAGGAGTTTCTCTTAACTAATATCAAATCCCACCACCTTTAGTTTGGTGATGCACAATGAAAGAGACGTCGTTTCCACACCCGTCCTAAACTTGAAAAGGTAAAGGACGATCATCTCTTATTTGGATCCAAAACAAATCTCCGTCATTTTGGGTCCTAAGCTGCTTGAATTAACTATACAACTATTCTATGTTGGCAACGTACTTTATGGGTTAGATTAATTATTTACTCGCTTCCATATTGGTGTCAATACTCCTCCCAAGACTAAATTATGCTCATACCTATTAAATCAAACCCATCTCATTGGATTTATTACATCTCAACTCAACTCGGTTACTCAACAACTTACCCAATCAGGGAACTCAATCATGTATGCAATCATGACTCAAACTCCAACTCAAATGGTCATTTATACTCTACTCAATCATGCTCACCACATAAGGCACGTAAGATACTCATTACAAATGAATGCACAGTCAAGTGATATTCTCCTTAGTTCTGTCATACTCAAATTACTCAACCTAGACAATCAAAATCATAATCTCAACTCAATTGAATCAACATTGATTTTATAGAATGATGCAATTTAGGGTTCAATTGTAAATCATTAATTTAATACCCCAATCTTCTAAAACCAGATTGCAATTCCTCCATTAGATCATAATTATGCAAGAAACTCAAGGTAAATACTCATGACTCGAAGAATTAGATTATGGAATTTACACTATCCAACTTCTACTCACAATTTGACTCATATGAAAGAAGGAACGCAAGGAAAAACTCAATCCAATGTTTAAAGAAAGCCTTATATACCTAGTATTATGGAGACTAGTTAACTTTCAATGATCCTCAAGCTTGAACACAAAACCCTCACTTTTCTCACTTATTCGATGTTCTCTAAATGTTTTTGAGAGATAATACACCTAGGGTATTGATAAGGGACTTAAATTAAGTCCAAATTTTTGTGGCTTTCAATTTAAAAGGGTATAAAATGATAAGAATGCCCTTCTTAAAAACTACCAAGTTGAACCTATGAAACCCCGTCCATGGGCCATAGTCCAACCTAAAGGCCGTTGGGTATCTCATAACTCAGGATCCAGATATCATGGTTTTTAAGACTACAACCTACAAAACCTATCTCATGGGTCGTCCATCAACTCATTATTTAATATTTTGAAAAGCTGAATTTCTATTCATTCACCATGAACATATACTACAGGTCGTAGATTCATGTACGGTTTTTAGGTTTTGTACATAGAGATTCAAACTTGGAAAATTTCACAAAGTCATAGTAGCACCTACAAGGCTTCATCTACAGGTCGTAAATGACTCTACAAGCCATAGGTGTAAGGATCTAGAACTCGGAGGCCATAACAACACTTAAATTTAGAATTTTCAATGTTTTGACAAAGGTGACACTCTATGGTAACCTCCACGAGCCATGGAAGGGTACACGAGTTATTGAGGCTGCCCTGGAGTGGTCCTTGGTCTTGTGTGTGGCATGTCATGTCTGGAAGTGGAGTTCAAGACTAAGCGGCCCTCAAATGAGCCCTCCACAGCTCGTGGTACTCACCATTGGTCGTGCAAGTGGCTTGTGGTAGGTGCCCTTAGCTTTAAATCCACTGTATGGCTTAGGCACTTGCCGCAAACCCTTGTACGATTTATACGATCTACCACGGCTTATCGTAGGGTCCCAGAAGGTATTAGTCTTGAAATATTCTATGTATCAAAGTGTCATCTCAATGGCGAGGCATCTCCATGGACACTTGTACGGTCAATAGAGAGTTTTAGGGCCGTGGTATAATATCACGAGACCCCTGGATATTTTTTTGTTTGCCTCATCAATGGTCTTCTCATAATTTTTGTTGGTTTTAAGGGTCGTTTATGCTATTTAGCCTATCCTAAACCCTTGAAAAGACCTATACTTCTTCATATTTATTCAATTTTATTCATTATACTTAGACTGTAGACATTACACTCTTCTAAAGCTCCTTTCAAGTGTGACATTGGAGATTCAACTTGGGAATTCAAGGGAAACTTTCTTCTCAAATCAATTTCTTCTAAACCATTCTAGATTTGTCAAGGTATGTGGTATTGATTCATGATCCCTTTCAATCATGAAGACCCCAAAAACTTCTTACTTAATTTATGAATTTTAAGCTTACTTTTAATGAGACTTTTAAAATTAATATTGATTTGATTAAATTAAGTTGTGGGATGTGTTTAATTGATGTTTGTAATATGATTTAAGACCTATTATGTTGGATTACATTGATTTTATGAAGGTTTGAATATGCATGTCCCTTTGATTTATGAAATAATGCATGAGTAGTCTCAATTATGTTTTAATTGTTGATTTTCTTATGATTTAAGTATGGATTAACCTTATTATGTTATTATAAATATGAATTCCTAATACCTATGCTATTTTTTCATTCCTAATGACATATAGACCCAATTATGTTTATGACTGTAATTTCAGAAAAGGTATGGGTATGACATGATATGTGATTACATAATGTCTATGATATGGATCTTTGAGCTATTATGGATATTTACACCATCATGTTCAAGTATGAAGGGGCTATTCCTATGCATGAAAGTATGAATTGAAGTATGATTTGACATTTTAGCCCAAGTATGCATGATTATGAAATGTGATTTGTCCTTTAAGTCTAAGTATGCATTGTTATGTTTTAAAATGAATTATGCTCCTTTTTCAAGCACATATATATGTATATGTATTCTCGTGGGATAATGATTTAGCACTAATATGATTGGAGGGGGGCTATCCCCAAGGGCCCTTATATAAAGTCTCCTTTCACATAATTATGTGCCAAACATAGGTTCATGTTGATGCTCCTCTAAGGGAAGATTATGTTAAGGATCTACCTTTGGCAAGTAGGTCACCTCTTTATCCATTGTAGGGAAGATGACAAAGTTTCAAGGATTAGCTCACTTGGTCTTATGTTAGTTGAGGTTACATTGTCGTTATGTTCATATAATGAAGCATTCATGCACCATGGATTTAAAGAATATTGATATTATATTCCTTCTTATATACTTCTTTTTATATATGCGCCCTTGTCAACTAACACTGATTTACAGGTTATTTTGTCATATGCGATGCATGCCCGCATACTTAGTACATTCAAACATACTAACACATACTTTGTACCAACATGATCTAAATATGTAGGGACTAGAGACCATATCTATCCACCTCTTGATGGTTAGCATGGATCACTTAACTATCATTAGTGGTTAAAAGTGCAAGAGGGGGGATGAATTAAATTTTCTTCCTTTTTTACTTAAATCTATTTCTAGTTAGTCAGCTAACTTATGTGATAGTTGCCTAGAACAGTTCAAGAAATATGCAGAAATTTAAAGAGCGTAAAGGAAAATTCAACACTGGATATTTTATATTGGTTCGGATCTAATGTGAATCCTACATCCTATCCCCCTGGGTTGCAAGGGATATCTCTTCAAGCCTTTTGAAATATTATGATTAAAAGGAGTGAACCTTAAACTACTCTAATCTTTTTCTTGTTTTCTTTTCTTTTGATACAATCCTCTCTTTCAATTTTTTCTTCTTTACTCTCTCCTTTTTTTCATGGTAAATCAACAAAATTACAATGCTTTTCTAAAGATGAAGAGTTTTGAAGAAGGTCTTGAATGAGGTAGGCTTGTACAACCTTTTTGATATATCATGATGCCTCTTTTTATGATGAAGAGATGACATCTCAAGAGATTTGATCCTTGAATTAGGGCAATGAGGATTCCCTTTTCTAGGGATAAGGGTAAGGCTATTTATTGAATAGGTAGTAGATATTTTCTTGATAGACCATTTCTAATCCAAGACTTCTTAATTGATTTGATAGATTTCTTGATTGATTCTTTCTAGATTTCTTGATAGGCAGTAGATCATTTCCTGATAGACCATTTCCAATCAAAGACTGCTCAATTGATTTGATAGATTTCTTGATTTATTCTTTCCAATAAATTACTACTTGATTGATTATCTAGTGTGCTTGATTGATTCTTTAAAATATTTTCCTTTCACACATGTCATTGAATATTTCCTTTCTAAATCAGGTGCTTCTTATTAATTCTCTAGATTTTCCTAATAGATTCGTTGCTTCAATATTAAATCTCTCCTTGACTTCAACCTATTTTAATCTTGTTTCCTTTTTGTCTTGATTTGATTTTCTCAAATCTTTCCATCTGAATTTTGATTGATTTCTCTTCAAATCTTCTTTCCATCAAATCCCTGATTACAACATAGTTCCAGGAATCAGTCATAAGCTTCTATTTCTTCAGGCTTTTAATTGTTTTTCTTTTTGATCTTTGAAAAAAGTCATCATCAAAATTAGAGATATATTTTTAACATTAACAATCTCCCTCTTTTTGATGATGACAACAACTGAGTAAGTCAACTTTCCTGTTCTTCATTTTAAGTCAACTAGTGTGCTCCTCTTGGGTTAGTGAACATCTGAGAATCGCCTTAGACTTTTCTTTACTCCCTTAGTGAACATCTGAGAATCTCCTTAGACTTACTCCCCCTGAATTTAGTCTTGCCTTTTCTCCCCTTTTGACATCAATAAGAAGGAAACAACTGAGAATAACAAGCAACACTATGCAATAACAAGTGACAATTAATATTTTATAAAAAAATATAGAGAGAGATTTAAGAAGATTTTGGAATAATATTTAAGGTTTTGCTAAGATTACAAATTTTTTCTTTAAGCAAAAGTTTTGTAAAAATATCAGTCAATGGATTTTCAATCTTTATAAAATAATTTCAACGTTGCCATTTAAAATATGTTCTTTAATAAAATGATGTTGAATATCAATATGCTTGGCTCTAGAATTATGCACATGATTTTTAGACAAGTAAATAACACTTGAATTATCACAAAGAATTTGAGCAAGTTTAGCAATAATATCATAATCATTTAACTGATGAATCATCCAAAAAATTTGAGTACAACATAAGCCAATTGCCACATATTTAGCTTTAGTAGTAGAGATGGATATACAATTTTATTTCTTGCTATTCCAGGATATTAGGGATTCTCCAAGGAATTGAAAAGATCCACTGGTGCTTTTTCGATCAACTTTATCACTTTGACAAATGAAGATGCCTCGATCAGTTTGGAATATTTGGAGTCCCAAAAAGAAGGTTAACTCACCCATCAAGCTTATTTCAAATTCTCTTTACATTAGGTTAGCAAAGTCCTTGCACAAATCATCATTAGTACTTTCGAAAATAATGTCATCAACATATATTTGAACAATGCTATTGTCAGAGAAAGAGTTTTTGATGAGAGAGTTGAGTCAATACTTCCTCGAGAAAAATCATGAGTTAGTAAATATTTTCTCAGTCGATCATACCAAGCTCTTGGAGCTTGTTTGAGTCCATTCAGAGCTTCGGAAAGTATAAAAACATGATGAGAAAAATTTGGGATGTTCAAAGCCAAGGGGTTGTTTTACGAAAACTTCTTCTTTAATAAAACTACTTAAAAATGCACTTTTAACATTCATTTGAAAATGATTCTAAATCGTCTCTTTTATGTGAGGTGAAGGTTGAGCAAAATGATGATCTAATTATAGTGAAGTTAAAGAAAGTGGTTTTTGAAAAGATCATTGAGGATTTGTCCCAAGAGAGATGGTGTGCTTTGTTACCAAGGTTGATTTTGTATTTCAGATATAGATGGTTTAAGGAAGAACATTTTGTGAAAGCTCATAGTTCTAGATATTCTATTCATTCGGGAGCCATCAAGATGTATCACGATTTGAGAGAAGTGTATTGGTGGAATGTTCTGAAGAAGGACATAGCAAACACTGTGCCAAAATATCCAAATTGTCAACAAGTCAAAATTGAATGTCAAAGACATTATAGTTTCACCTAAGATATTAAGATTCCTAGTTGGAAGTGGAAAGAGTTGAACATGGACTTTGTTATAGGTTTTCCTTGCACTCACTAAAATATGATTCCATTTAAGGGATGGTGGATCGAATGACAAAAAATACATTTTCATTGGTTAAGACTTCCTATTCAATTGAGGACTATGCCCAAATATACACTCAGGAGATGATTAAGTTGCACAATGTCTCGTTGTCAATCATATCGAATAGGGGTACTCAATTTATATTTAATTTTGTAGGTTATTTCATAAGGATTTTGGTACTTAAGTCAAGTTTAGTACAACTTTCTATCCACAGACTGATGGACTATTCAAAATTTAGAGGATATGTTGAGAGCTTATGTTATTGATTTTAAGGGTAATTGAAGTGATCGTCTTCCATTGATTGAGTTTACTTATAACAATAGTTATCATTCCAGCATCTAAAGGACTTTGTTTGAGGCTCTATATGGTATGAGATGTAAGTATCTCATTGGGTTCTTCTAAGTTGTTCAAGTGACTTTGATAGGACCCTAGTTAGTTCAAGAGTCCATGGAGAAAGTATGACTTATTAGAGAAAGATTGAAGACTTCTCAAAGTTGGTAAAGGTCTTATTTGGACGTGAGAAGAATGAAACTTGAATTTGAGGTTGATGATTGGATTTATTTGCAAATTTCATCTATAAAGGTATGTGGGCATGCAATGTATATATGACAAGTATAATGTAACCAAGCAACATGTCAAGGGGATAATATACGAAAGGATTGCACGTAGCCAAAGAGTAGTATAATAATATGTCATGCCATGATGTATGAAAATACAAATCCTAGGTTCTTATATAGCGGGAATGTAACCTCAATCGACAACATGAGTGACCCAAATGAGCCACTATCCGGATTCGGCCTACGTGCCAAGTAGAGCCCACGACACCCTTCATCAAGGGATAAACATGACATAAAATCTCCATCGGGAGATTTATATACCCATGGTGGAAAATGGTTTGACGGAATAGGTGGGGCCTTGCTTAAACCCCATTTTACCACATACTCCCTCGGTGCTAAGTCATATCCCATGAGAATATGTACATATACATATACATGTTTCATGTAAAACAAGAGACAACATTTTTTGAAGATCATGCATCATTAGTCATGTCAAATCATTATTCAAGAATCATGTACATGGTTAGGCCATAGGCCTCATGAGTTTTCAAAACATGTCATGAACATTCATGTCA
>JBCEWC010009096.1:0-19131 GCA_038996855.1 Solanum aculeatissimum
TAAAGTAGTACAATTGGATGATATAACACACCATCAATGAGTTCAATTAACTTATCTCAATATCCACTTATTTATAATAGTGCACCCATCATCCCGAAATTCTACATATGTCTCTAGCATCACATGTCTATCCGTTTGGCTTAAGGATATATATGCCCCAAAAATATAACGATAAAGATATACAAACTTAAAGTTTAACAAATATACACATCATTTGTAATAGTTTGAAGGTATATTTAGTCTTTTCCAATTTCATTTTTCGGAGTAGGGTGTCAAGGTTAACTCCTGCACTTCTGAATAGTTACATAAATCCACTTGTGAGCTTATACTTGTTAAATCACAATAAAAAATTATTTCTAATTAGCTTGGTATATAATGTCATGTCGTGTTTAAAGTCAGATGCATGTTTCAAAAGCTTTACCATCACACAGATCACAGATGCTGTCACATGTATAAGTTTTACAAATATTTATTTTTTTAAAAAATTTTGAACCGATTCAAATTACTACATAAATTGAAATGGGGAGAGTACCTAAGGATAGAAAATTATGGCAGTATCTAAAACGAACTCTTATGAAGGTTTATGTATAGCTACGACTTCTAACAAATTAAATTAATTTTGTTTGTTAATTTAATTCACAGATGTGTTCAAAAAATTCATAGATGATGATGGAAAATTCAAAGAAAACCTAACTAATGATGTTGAAGGATTATTGAGTCTACACGAAGCAGTACATTTGAGAGTGCGCGATGAGGAAATTCTTGAAGAAGCTCTAACTTTTACTATCAGTCATCTCGAGTCCATGCTTTCCAACTCGAGCAATGACTCACTTAAGGTTCAAATTACTGAAACCTTAAGCCAACCTATTCGTAAGACTTTACCAAGGGTGGGAGCAAGGAAATACATATCCACTTATGAAAACAATGATGCACACCACAATTTGCTTTTAAAATTTGCAAAATTGGATTTCAATGTGTTGCAAAAGCTGCATCAAATAGAGCTTAGTGAGCTTACAAGGTACAAATATATCTATATTATTTGATCTATATTTGTATTTCCTTCCTACTATATATTAAATGTTATTTAAATCATGTAGGTGGTGGAAAGATTTGGATTTTACAAACAAACTGCCATTTATAAGAGACAGATTGGTTGAGGGTTACTTTTGGATATTAGGAATATATTTTGAACCTCAATATAATCGTGCCCGAAAAATAATGACAAAAGTACTAAATATGATGTCAGTTATTGATGATATATATGATGCTTATGGAACACTTGACGAACTTACACCTTTCACCGATGCAATCCAAAGGTAAAACATAAACTTCATAAGTAATTAACTGTTTTTACAATCCCTCATCGATGAATATGAAAAATTAAACACGTCTTTTTATAGTTATTGTGAAATTAAATGTCATATATGTACAAGACATAAATTAAATCAATTTGTTTGTGATTTTCAGATGGGACATCACTGCAATCGATTCAATCGAACCATATTTAAAACCTGTCTATCAAGCCCTTTTAGACGTTTACAGTGAAATGGAACAAGTGTTGGCCAAAGAATGCAGATCAGACCGTGTATACTATGCAAAATATGAGGTAAATTATTGCTTAATCAACCACATAAATATGTTAGTTAAGTAACATGCAAAATTTTTATGGTTCAGTTAGATGGATGATTGTCTAAATTTTCACCTTAATATCCCGCATTATAATTCTCATACTAGCTACTACGTAATCATGCTCTAGTTTTCATGACTTCTAATTCTTTTTAGATAAAGAAGATGGTGAGAGCGTATTTTAAGGAAGCCCAATGGTTAGATGGTAACCATATTCCAAAATGTGAAGAGCACATGGAGAATGCACTTATAAGCAGTGGTTGTCTGATGACAACAACAAATTGCTTGGTCGGTATGGAGGAATTTATATCCAAAGAGATATTTGAATGGTTAATGAATGAGCCTTTGATTATTCGAGCTTCTTCATTGATTTGTAGAGCAATGGACGATATTATTGGACATGAAGTAAGTAAAACTTCTCTTCTGTTTTTCTTTTCAAATTCATCTTCTAATTAACGATAGAGTAAATTTCACTTCCAAATTTAAAGGTTTATTAATGACAACATAATAAAATATACCTTCTAATGCATTAAAAATTAAATTGCACTAGGGGCAAGTCACATATTTGGTCGGTTGTTTCATAACATTTGTAATTGTTTCATTTTTCGAGAGTTAAACTAGATTAATTTTGACCAATACTTTAAGATATATTTTTTGTAAGAGAAAAATGATACCCCATTTTTCATGTAATTTTTAAATATTTAAATTGCAATTTTAAAATACTAAGTAAATTTAATTTGATTTAGCTCTCGATAATAATCAAATTGACTCTCGAGAAGCATCCTCTAGCCAAATATACAAAAACTATACATTGTTATGTATAAAAAAAATATATAATTTATGTATATTATATATTAACACACAAAACACTTTATTTGTTGGCTACTATTCTCTTGGATGATTATTTATGTCAATTTTTCTTGCTCTCTTTTTATTTTTTGTAATTTTTTTTAATCCATATATGTCGTAACTTCTTAATAGCCTGAAGAACAAAAGATATACAACGGTATGGATTTGCTTCAAATATGCCTGAATATTTTTATTAATGGAACAGATTGTATGAATTGAATTTATTTTAGATTGGCTTAAAATTAACCAAGAAGCTTACAACATCATAAAAAAGAAAATGCTAAATATGTAGTTTAGTTATATTAAAATTTATTTCATGTAGGCTGAACAACAAAGAGGACATGTAGCTTCAATAGTTGAATGTTACATGAAAGAATACGGAGCTTCAAAGCAAGAGGCATGTATTAAGTACCATAAAGAAGTCATCAATGGATGGAAGGATGTAAACAAAGAACTTCTCCGTCCTACTGAAGTACCAATGTTTGCCCTTGAACGAGTTTTAAACTTTGCACGTGTGATGGACATGTTATATAAAGAAGAAGATACATATACAAATTCCAAAGACAAACTTAAAAATATGATTAGCTTGTTATTAGTGGAATCTTTTAAAATATGAATATAATGGCAAAATAACACGCACAATCAAGTATCTGGAGCAAAATTAGGCATAAGATCTTTTATTTATATGTAATGCATAATGTATTGTATTGTATTATATTGCATATGTTATAATTATAATATTTAAATAAATTGTATCGTTCATTATGATGTAGTGGCATTTTCCTTGTTTGATTGGTTGTATCGTATTTTCAATAAATATTCAATTTACTAAAGTATTCTTAATTATTCATTATAAATATTAAGTTTATTAACAATACCAATAATAATAATTGAAGATATCATTCTTTACCTAATTTATTACTGACTATACCTTGTAAATATTTTATATTAATTAATATAACTCTTTTTTTTTTTATTAAATACATATTTTATCAGGAGTGACAACTACAGTTCAAAGAAAAAAACACTCACTAGCTGCACAGAATACTAATTTAGCCTCATTATTTTTGTACGACGGATAGGGAACATAGTACATTTTAGGGAAAAGGGTATAAAATATTAGTGAACTATTAAATGCTATAAAAATATTTTTCAGCAACCTATTGGGTCTAAAATATTTAGGGATGGGCGTTCGGTTCTTCGGTTCGATTTTATCATATTTTGATTCAGTTCTTCGATTTTGAAAAAGGGTGCACCATATACCGATCGATTCAATTTTTTCAAGTTCGGTTTGGTTTTATTCGATGTTTTTAAAATAATTTTTCGGTGCACACTAATGAAAAATAAAATAAGGACAAAATCAAAGTATAAGACACTTAAAAACTTAAAATCATGTTAAATGATGATGAGCTTCCATGGAATACTAATTGTACTAAAAAACTATATTTATCTTTGTCAAGAACTTGCGCCTCCAGTGATTGCTCGAGAAAAACAAGCACGAAAATATCCTTTACATGACATAAATCGGCAAAAATATGGTTGAATTTCTCTGTGAAAATAATATTTCAAGATAACTATATAAACTATAAATTTGTTACTACTTTGACTTGTTTCATGAATGATTTAATTACTAACTGATTTATATATATATATATATATATATATAATTTTATTCTTTTGGTCTAATGTATATATTTTTTAAATTTTGTTTTTAATAAAAGTTCGATTCTTCGGTGCACTGAAGTTTTGAGACCCCTACACCGAACACCGAACCAAAGAACCAAACTTTTGAAAAAACAACACCGAACCAAAAAATCGAAGAACCGAATTAGTTTGGTTCGGTTCGATTTTTTGATTTTTCAGTATTTATATCCACCCCTAAAAATACCCTTGTCATCCACCTTTGGATCAAAAAATGTCTTTTATTCACCTTTTTGGCTCATTTATACTCTTGAAACTAATAACCCTTTTTTTTTCTATTTAAATATTTATTATATTTCATTTTCTTATGGAATAAAGTAAAACCCCTTCTGGAGAATTTTAGTAGCTCAGTTGGTTGGCCACCTAAACTCCCACCTTATTGGTGATGGTTCGATTCCCCACATTGTATCCCCTCCCCATTTCCTCTTCACCTACTCCCAATTTTTTTTTTAAAAGTAAACCCCCATCCTCAATTCTTTCTTTTTTTTTTACAAAAAAATTCTTATATATTTTTTTATTTTTTAAAGTTTGTTTTGGGATTATAAAGAAAGATATTATTTTGATTTGGACAAAATATGAAAAAAAAATCTAATTAAAAAAAAATAAACTAGTAGTTTTACTGTAGTTTTTATCAAAAAAAATATTTTAGGGCTATGACGAAGGTATATCTTTTTGGATTTAATAAATTATGAGAAAAAAATCTTTAAAAAAACTCTCTAAAAAAATCTAAAGTTACAACAATACATATTTTAAATTTTTTTTGTAAATCTGCACATACTTGTATCAAAAAAATTTTTTTGACGCGTATTATCTATTTCTGATAGTGATTGTTTGATTCAAGCTCGTTTTTGAGGCGTGGAATATCCGGAAGCTTAGTTTGAGTGCGGTTTTAGCATCGAGGTAGGTTTGGCTAACCTTTTTGGGACTGAATTTGGAGTTATTGCATATGTTTATGTGATAACTGTAAGATTTGGATTGTTTCAAGAGTAATTGGATTGTATGATAGAATTTTGGTGAAAGTGTGATATCGGTTATATTGGAATTGGAGTAAATGTGAATTTGTTGGCAAATTGAGATGTATTCTTGAGATTTGAGATATTTTTGGATGTTATTGTGGTAATATGAGACTTGTGATATCATTTGAGAAACTTTGTGGTAATTGGTGGCATTTGAGATACTTTCTGGGAATCTTGTGCATATTTTGGGACTTGTGAAGTCCGGTATCATCGGTATACTTGGTTATAGGTGAAAGTCTGGTAATTTGAGATATGTTGATAGTTACTGGTACCAGTTGTGACACTATACATTTCCTTCTGATCCTATGATTATTATTTATTGGTCATCTCATTATATTATTGTCTTATACATTGATTTGTGGCTGATATGCATTCACTTCATTTTGCATCTGTACCACCCTTTGACCATGTAGAGGTGATAAGAATTGAGATATTGTACCACCTTTTGTAAAACCCCTTGGCCACGCGAGGTGGCAAGGGTGAGGTTGTACCACTTTTATTGTATCACTTTTTCTAAAATTCCTTGACCATGAGGAGGTGGCAAGGGAGAGATTGTACCACTTTTTAAAATTCCTTGATCGTGAGGAGGTAGCAATGTTGAGATTTTGTGATAGAGATTTTAGTACATATTTTGCTAGGCCCCCTAGGTTCTACCTGGTAGCTATAGCTCGGTGGATGTGTACAACAGTTGTGCGATAATCGTGATTCTACCCCATGCATTGCATTCATACATCACATTTGTATTGCATCATGGATTATACTTGTTATCCTTAACTGTTCTTATAACTGTATATATATACTAACTCTCTTCATTGCAGGTGATAGGATTCTTAGTTATTCATTACAGGTGATAGAATTCTTAGTTATTACATGCTTATCTGATTTCTCCTACCTAGTCGGTTGAACCTACTGGGTACATTTTGATGTACTCACTCTTACTATATTTTCTCTCTGCAGATTGAGCACAAGGACTCCTAAATGATAGTTGATCTTGTTTGAGCAGAGTTTTCTTTCCCCCAGATTACAATGGTGAGGCTTAGTGATCAAGTCTCTATTGTACTGCAGAGATTCTTTTTCTAGTTGTATCTTTGTTCTAGACTATCACAACCCAAAATTGGATCGTAACTAAATAAGAACAAAATAAAGTAGAAACAACCACAACATAAATAAGAAATCTCAAAATCTGGAGTCATGAGTACAAGAACATCTATAGTAGTGTGAAAGAGTAAATACAACTATCTTAAAATGAAATACAAGGCTATCTCATGATGTCTAATATAAAGTCTAAAGGAAAATAATAAAGATAATCCCAAAGATCCACAGTAATTCGAAGTTTGAGCCTCACCGGCAAGATTTGAATGAATGTAGAAAATGCTTAACTAAAATAAGTCAACTACCCTGTGTGGATCCGTATGCTCAATCTGAAAGGAGAAAACAAAGTAAGAGTGAGTACACCAAAATGTACCATTAGGTTCAACCGATTGGATAAGAAAAATCGAAAAAGTATGTAATAACAAAGAATCCTACCAGCTGCAACAAAGGGGCTAGTACACGACAAAATCATATATATATAGGCAAATCAAGATGATGTTAGTATACAATGATGTAATACACATATAATACATGAATGTCAAGTATGAGGGCTTTGTCAGATCATATGAAGAAATCTTTCAATCTTGTCACTTCAGCAGATCAACGAGGTACTAAAACATCTCCACCTTACCCCCAACTGTGGTCAAGGGGTTTCCCAATGTATCTATCCTTCCATCTCAGCATGGTCAAGGAGTGTCCCAATGTATCTTCCTTACTACCTCAGCGTGGTCAAGGAATGTCCCAACATATTTGCCCTGCCACTTCAGCGTGGTTAAGAAATGTCCCAATGCACTTGCCTTACCACCTCAGCATGGTCAAGGAATATTACATTATATTTACCCTGCCACCTCAGTGTGGTCAAGGAATGCCACGATGGTATGATCCCTCCTTTACTACCTCAGCATAGGCACAAAAATCTTAAGAAGGGTGGTACCGACTCCCGATCTAACTACCTCAGCATAATCAAGGGGTGATATAAATATAAATAGTATAGATACATGTCCAAACCACCAGTCAACATGTATAACAACGATATGATAAGAGAACCAGTGAGTAACCCTCATAGAATCAGAAAGGGGACGGGTATGTAAAGTGTTCCTCTGGTACCGCAAATCATTAACAGGTCTCAACCTTCCACAATTTCTAATCACATCGGGCTCTCAAGTCCCCAAAATGAGTATAAAGACCAAGTCTCAAAATCTCAGTCTTGCCACCTTAGCGTGGTCAAAGGGTATCACAAGTGCTAGGTGAGGTGAATGTATGCTCGTATCACAAATTATGGTATATAACAACTTTATGATAGGAATACAAATGTATAATCACCTAAGGTCCATAGAGGATAGCAACAAGTGCTTTATTTAATACCATAATTTGTTATTAGTTCTCAGATCATCACATTTATCTTAATAATCAAGTGTTTTAATAATTATCAGACCTCACTCGTCCCAAAGTATGTACATGAATCTCAAAGGTACCTCAAGGCATCACAGGCTATATATATGAATGTCTCAAGAATTATAAATCTTAAGTGATACTAATGTAATATGAGATTTGTGCATAACAATACAACAACCCAAATATAAACTTTATACATACCAATGCAACAATGAAATATAAGATATGTGCATGCAAATGCAACGAACAAGTGTTTTATGAGATAGCCAAAAAAGATGATGACAAACATGGACAACTACCATAGCATTATGAGGACTAGATCAAGTACATCGATTAATACTGATGTACTACAAATCCATCAATAGATCTCCTGTCATCTCCTTCTCAACAATAAACAACTATCAACAAATCTAAACTCCATAAGTCACAAAAATATGCTCATAAATCTTAAATATATCATAAATATCGTCAAGTTTTCACATAATCTTTTCAAAGGTATCCCAATTCTCACAACATCATGATAATGTTCCAAGTGCCTCAAGTCTCAAGATCTCAACTCAATTTACAGATAAGATCACAATTTACTCAAATTTTGGCCTAATCAAATCCACATATCCAACACAATACTAACATATCAAACCATTTACTCAAGAATCAATTTATATCTTCAATTATCATATATTATACTTAATAACTCAAATCCAATTCCAAAAGGGTTAGCCGAACCTACCTCAATGTCAAAACCACACTCGGACAAAATTTCAATCAACTTAAGCCTCCAAATAATCCTCGAATCAATTAATTATTATCAAAAATAGATAATACGAGTCAATAGATGAATTTTGATACCTATATTGGCACGATTAGGCTTAGGGGCAAAATGGTCAAAATTAGGGCTAAAATTTGAAGTCCGAAAATCTAAAAATTGACTTTAAATTAGGTTATACACGATAATTAGAGTCTGTGGGTGAAAAATCCACTAAAATCGACTTCAAATTGAATGAGAAATCATCATTTAAAATTTTGAAATCATAGGCTAAAAATTTCCAATTTGGGACATTCAAAATCACGAAATTCAACACAAAATCAAGATAAAAATCATGAAAATTAATCAAAATGATGTTAGAAACACTTACCCAAAAGTGTTCTTCAAAAATCGCCTCTCAAAGCTTGAAATAATGAAAATAGAGTAAAAATGGTGATTTTACGTCTTTTAAACTGACTCAGATAAAATGTACTCCGCGAACGTGGATAAATATGCGTGAATGCGGAGCATAACCACAACAGACCTCCATGAACATGGAATCTCATTCGCGAATGCGGAGAAGAACAGAACTTGTTCTTCGCGAATGCAGAGGGTAAAATTACGTTGCACCAGATCATTCACACCAGCACTGATCAAATCTTGAAATGGACCCCCAGGATCCATTTGGAACCTAAATTTCATAAACCAAATATGTATTCATACTAGAAATGGTGATCGGGACTCAACGAAATAATAAGAATTTGATTCTGAGGTCTCCATGACACATTTACCAATGCAACACGTAAAACTAATTTAAAACTCAAAATATCAAAATTGTCCTCAACAACTCCAAAAATTATTATGAGACTATTTTTAGCATTAGTTTCACCATCCGAGACTATTGAAACTATCAGAATTTCGATTTGAGCTTATGAACTCCGAATGTCAATCAAAGTCAAACTTTGATTCTAGAAATAACTCAAAATACAACTTTGGACCTAAAAACCTTATTTTAACTCTGAATTCAGTTCTATAACTTCTCATAGACCTATTTTGGCTTTTTGGAGCTAATAAAATCGACGGATCCTTGATCCGACACCCAAAACTCAAAGAGAAAATTACATTGAGTGCCCCAAAAATGGATTGGTCTTGATTTATTTTACCCCCAATAAGAAAAGTGTTACAAAAATACCAATTTTCAATTTTAAGTTGACCAAATTACTTTTCTGTTCTTTCCTTTCTTGCCCATGAGGCATAAGTAGGTATTGCCTCAAAGGCAAGAGTTATAACGTAACTTTGAACTTATATTGAGCACAATAGTGCAACATCTTGCCCATGGGGAATAAGTTACTCTTGTTGTTGCCTCTAAGTCAAGTGTTTTAGTGTATTTGATAAGTTATACTTACATTCAACAGCATAAGATATTACCTATAAGGCAGAGTTATTATTTTTTAAACTTATACAAATTATTTGTTAGATCCATAATTAAAATAAGAATTTTTTTTCTTGATAAATATCTTTTTTAATAAATAACTCAAAGAAAAGAGTTATAACATGTTCAATAAGTTATACTTATATTCAAAGGTGCAAGATCTTGCCCATCCGGCGTAAACAGGTATTGCCTCAAAGGCAATTGTTATAGCGTATCTCAGAAATTATACTAAGCACAATAGTGTAACATCTTGCCCATGAGACATAAGTTACTCTTGTTGTTGCCTCTAAGTCAAGGATTTTAGTGTTTCTGATAAGTTATACTTACATTCAGCAGTGTAAGATCTTGCTTATAAGGCAAAAGTTAATTTTATAAAATAATTGAGGGACAATTTTGTCTCAAAATAAATTTTTAAAGGAATTGGGGGTATTTTTGCAAAGTCACCCTTATTAGGGGCATTTTATCAATATCATCCCCTAAAAGGGGTATTTGTGATCTTTACTCAAACTCAGAATGGTACAAAAACTCACTTTTTCAATAACTTAAGCTTCCAAAAAGTGTCAAAACTCAAATTTTCTAATTTTAAAATTCAGAATTTCAGTTCCAACAATGAAAATAGTTCAAAGTGGTCCCAAGGCAACTTATGAAAGGGAAAGATAATAATTTCCATAGATAAGCTTAAAATTGACCAACCAGGTCATTACATAGACTATGTAGTTTCTTTATGAGGCAACTTTGTATACACTCTTGTTCGTACTATTTGGAAGCTCTTGTACTCATGACTCCAAGTTTTGAGATTTTAAGTTAAATATTGTGGTTGTTTTATTTTACTATTTCTTCCTTTAGTCTTGATTTGATTTTGGATCGTGACACAAACATGAGGGCTAACAAACATGAGGGCTAAGATGAGGAAGTTTGTCTTTGTCTTAGGCAAACATGTGAAGAAGGAGTGTAAGGCGTCTATGTTGATTTCAGACGTGGATATCTCCAAACTCATGGTTTTCGCACAACAAGTTGAGGAGGACAAGAGGAAAGATAGTGAGGAGCATATGAGCAAAAAGCCAAGTCAGTAGGGCATGAGCCTAGCCAGTAGAAGCATAGTAAAGGAGATAGGTTTTTTTTTCCAAAAAAGGTCTTCAAGTTATGCACCATCCTTACTAAGTGCACCAAGATTGAACAATAGGTATGTTCCAAAATCATAGAGTCACCAAAATATTCGATCTCAAGGTTCCTAATGCCAAGGAAGTATGGCTCAAGGTTCGAGGGAAAAACCACCTTGTGGGAACTACCATAAGCTTCACTTGGAAGAGTACTAAGAGGGGACTAATGGATTCTATAAGTATGGTCGGACGGGACACATGTAAAGAGCGTGTTAATGTGGAGAGAGAGTAAGGGAGGCAACAAGGCCTAATATTTTTTGACAATACCACTAGCTTGAGCTAACTAGAGAGGCGCTACATCAAGTGAAGGTAGGAGCACAAACCACTTGTATACTATGGCTAGTCGCTAGGATCAGGAAGACTCAGGAAATGTTGTCATTGGTATGCTTCGAGTCTTCCCTTTTGATTGTTATGCATTTCTTGATTTGGGTGCCACATTGTCCTTTTTGACCCCTTATATGGCCAACAAGTTTGATATACTCCCTGAGTGTCTGCTTGATCCCTTCAATATTTCTGCTCTTATTAATGAGTCTATTCTAGCTGATAGAGTCTATAGAGATTGTATTGTAACTATCTATCATAGAGATATCTTGTTAGACCTGGTTGAATTAAATATGATTAATTTCGATGTGATTCTTTGCATGGATTGACTTCATGTTTGTTGTGCCTCAGTCGATTGTAAAACTCAAATCGTCAAGTTGCAGTTTTCGAATGAGCATGTTATAAAGTGGAAGGGTAGTCCAGCAGTGCCTAAGGGTAAATTTATTTCTTACCTTAGGTCCAGAAAGCTAATCTCTAAAGGGTGTATCTACCACATAATTCAAGTTAAAGAGGATAGTACGGAGTATCTATCTCTCGAGTGTCATATGTGGGAAAATGACGATTTAAAAATAGATTTTAACTTATTTAAGAAAAAAATGACTTTTTTGAAAAAGAGGGAGTCACCACGTAATTTTTTAAAGAAATTTAAAAAAAATTAAAAGACTCTAACATATTATTAAGTCTTACAAATTTAGAGAAAATGAATAAGAGGTTCTTATTACTACTTTAAGAAGGTATTAGCATTTAAAATAGTCACTAACACACGGTTATCTGACGATTTTAAAAATCATATTTGACTAACTTTCGAAAAAAATATTTAAAATAATATAAAGATATTTAAAAGTACTTAAAATAAATTCTAACTTATCCCATTGCGATTTGTAAAAAGTAAACTTTACTAAAATTGACCAAGTAAATACAGAAAATTTAAATTTATTAAAATATTTGGCATATTTTAATTGACCAAAATTTGTAAATGAAAAATAAATGCAACCTAAAAATGATTTGAAGTAAAATAACTATTGTAGAAAGGAAATTAATAACTTGCTCATATTTCTTGAAAAGAAATTGATAGTTTGAACACTTGAAACAATTTTAGCAAAGAAAATTTATCAAGAAAGAGCAGTTGTGTATATAAAATCACAATGACGAAAACATCACCAAACAACAAAATCATAGAATGAGTTGTGTCATTATGTTACTCCCCCATTAAACCATAACAACTGTAAGTTGATTAATTAATGCAAGACCATAGTTATCCTATTATGCTGGATGAACTTTCAAGATGGCATGCTAATGGAACCATATCAAATGTAACAAAGAAAAAATGATCACCTATGTTCAATACTTTGGAAAAGATTTAGCATAGCAAATGATAGAAGAATATTTATTTTTAAGGAATCCTTCGCCAAACTTTGTCAGCTTAGCATGCTTAAGACTTAGACATGGTCAAGGCTAACATCTTCGGTGTTGAACATATATAAAAATCAAGAAGCCATAAACTTATCCTACACATGAAAATCATATGCTTGACATGTATTTAACAGTGAACTAAATTTACATAAATTCAATATAAGATATGGTATATTTGTATCTAGTCAACGCCACATTTGATGAACAAGGAGGTTGAGTGACTTGACCACAACAACCAAGAGCTTTAAACGAACAAATACGGAATTTAAAACTTGACGGGTGTAAGGAGGAGGATTTAAATGATCATGAATGTAAAGAAATACCTAACTACGCAGCCATCAACACAAATCTAGGAACCAATTTAAATTTAAATCAAATGCAGACATGTTTTGAGCTAGAGCAAGAACACAAATCCCGATACTTGTTATTTGCAGGACAAATGTAAAGGCTAACACCAAGACTGGCAGCAAACTTTATGAATATGATGGGATGAATGACAAGAAAACAAACTAAATAAGCTAAGCTGACTCGATTATAGGAATAAAAAAGAGGCCAACATTAAATCAGAGCAAGATACTAAATATTTCTAGTCAAATGAAGCAGTAGATGATATTTCAACATGATTAGAGAATTTCTTGCTAAACACTTGTCAAATCTAACAAATTCTAACACGATAAGCCAAAACGTAATTACTACAACAACAACATAACCAGCAAAATCCCACAAGTGGGGTCTGGGTAGGGTAAAATGTGCGCAGACCTTACCTCACAGAGATAAAGAGACTATTTTCGAAAGACCCTCAGCTCAAATATCTCAGTCCCAAAAGTAGAAAAATACTAGATATAGACTAACGATTGGAATGAAAAGCAATTGATAATTTCATAAATATACTAAAATGTAGCAAAATAAATGACAGACAATAATAACACAATATATAAAGACGCGACTAATCCTACTAACCTACTACAACACAAGGCAAGACAACATCCTACCCCTACTAGTCTATTAACCTTCTATCCTAATAAACGACCTTCATTTCTTTCTATCTAAGGTCATTTCCTTGGTGATATGATAAAGTTGCGCCATATTCTGTCTAATCACCTCCCTCTAATACCTTTTCGGTCTACCTCTACCTTTTTACATAACCCCTAAACCCAATCTCTCATACCTTCTAACAATAGCATCGACACTCCTCCTCTACACATACCCAAACTATCTCAATCTCGCTTCTCTCATCGTGTCTGCCATAAAGGCTGCTCCTAACATCTCTCGAATGATCTTATTCCTAATCTTATCACACCTGGTATGTCTGTACATTCATCTCAACATGCTTATCTCCACAACCTGCATCTTTTGAACATGCGAGTTTTTGACTGGCCAACGTTTCACCCTATATAGCAAAGATAGTCTAACCATCATTCTGTAAAACTTACCTTTAAGTTTAGGTGATATATTCTTATCATACAATACTCTAGGGGTATGCCTCCATTTCATCCATGCCGCCTCATTACGATGTGTGACATCGTCATCGATCTCACCACTACTCTACATGATGAATCCAAGATATTATTTAAAGCTTTCTCTCTTGAAAATAGATTGAGTGACAAGCCTCACTTTGATGTTTGCTTAATCCCTCGCAATGCTAAATTTATACTCCAAGTATTCTGTTTTGGTCCTACTCAATTTGAACCCTTTGGACTCCAGAGTATGTCTTCAAACCTCCAACCTATCATTAACTTTATCCCGAGTCTCATCAATTAGTACTATGTCATCCGTAAATAACATACATCATGAAATCTCTTCCTGAATAGACCATGTCAACTCATCTATCACTGACACAAAAAGAAAAGGATTCAACACAGATCCTTGATGAAGCCCCATCTTAACAGGAAAATATTTCGAGTCACCTTCCACAGTTCTTACTTGAGTTTTGGCTTCATCATACATGTCATTTATCACTCTAATATATACCACTAGGACACCTTTCGCCTCTAGATACCTCTATAAAATATCCTTCGAAACTTTGTCATAGGCCTTTTCATGATCAATGAATACCAGTGTTCCTCGTACGAATTTCTCATGCTAAGCACGTTGGTGAAAGAGATGACATTGTTTGGCTAGATTTTTGTTAAGGGTTGTCAGTTCAATTGAAGAACAAGAAGAGAGAAAAGTAGTGCGCGTGTGAGAAGAAAAGAGAGATGAACAAAGGGGGTGAGGTACAAGGGGGAAGTGTATGTATTTGTGTGTATGTATTGCTTATGGGGATTGGGCCGGTCATTAAGTGAAATTGCGTTAAATATTGGTCCAAAATTGGGTATGAAAAATGGGTTAAAGGGAGTGGGAAATCGATTGAAGATTTGGCCATTGAGTTCTGCAATTATTGCCAATTAGAATTTAATTATAGCCAAATTGAGTTAATTAGTTAATTTGGCTAAGAATTAAATAATATGAATTAATATTAATTAATTAATGAGCTCCTAAATTTTAATAAATAAAATAATTAACTTATCTCCACAATAATTTACAATTAGACCAAGATAATTTAAGAAACAAATTTTTTGTGAAATAATTTTCGACTAATTACAAAAAGGTATTAGTTAAATATGTTACTAAATGTACATAAAATATATATGAATATATATATATATATATATATATATATATATATATTGTGAAGGGTAAAAATTGAATGTCAACATCGAGTCTGTGTCGATTGTCAATGCGTTTTTTTGAAGTATTTCCTGATGATCTGCTTGAAGCCTCTCATGAAGGGGAGATTGACTTTGGGATTGACATCCTTCCTAAAATGCAATCTATTTCCATCCCACCGTATAAAATGACCCCTGCTAATCTTAAGGAGTTGAAAAACAGTTGAAGGATTTGTTAGACAAGGAATTCATTAATTCGAGTGTCTCACCTTGGGGTGTTCCTGTCTTATTCATGAGGAAAAAGACGGATCCCTTAGGATATGCATTAATTATCAGCAACTGAACAAGGTCACTATAAAGAACAAGTATTCTTTCCCCATGATAAATGACTTGTTTGACCAACTTTAGGGTACCACTTGTTTCTCATAGATACACATCCAATCTGACTACCATTAGTAGAAGATAAGAGAATGTGATATTCCAAAGACAACCTTCATGACTCGTTATGGTCACTTTGAGTTCCTTGTTTATGTCCTTGGATTGACTAATGCACGTGCAATCTTTATGCATCTCATGAGTTGGGTGTTTAAGTCGTATATGGATATATTTGTGATTGTATTAATAGATGCCATATTGGTTGATGAGTCATGAAAATATGACTTTTACGACGCTTAATACATAGGATTATTGTGAGTTCTTAAGTGCGTTTGTTAGTTTAATATGTGTTTTATGTTTGTTTTGTAGGAAAAGGAGAATTTCATGGAATTATGGACGTCGGACTGATTTGGAGCTAAAATTGGCTAACTCGTGGAAGAACACTGATTTGTGTTGATCTGGACAAGGAGTGGAAATAATTTCATTCATGAGCTAATCTAACATGCCATAATAAGCCTTAATAACAATAATTTTGAGGCTGGAAAACAAGGAAAATACCAAGGCAGTGGTGAAAAGCACAAGTGTCAAGTCATCTCAGAAGCATTCTAAGCTGCCTTATGGTGGAGTAAATTGAAGGTGTTATGCTGAGAATTTTATACTGTCCATGGCTAGTACACGACCAAAATGGAAATGTGAATATGAGGAGAAGCAGTAACTAAGTTTCCAGGAGTGACTACAACAAAACGGAACAAAAAAGAACAAAGGAACACACCACAGGCATCTTCACGACCCGTGGTGATGTTTACCAACCGTGAATTTAGTCGTCCAAGCCAGTGGATTGAAGTGCGTCATCGTAAGACTCATCACAAGCCCTTGCACGACTCGTGGTGCACACTACAAATCATGAAGGTGCTCTTGGAAAACACCAAAACAGCAACAAAAGCAAAAACGCATACATCACAAGCTATCTCAGAAAGAAGATCAAGATGCGTTGTTAATGTTGTGCTGGGGAATTGATACTGCCCATGTCCATTGGTGATGGTGGGAAGTTGATGAGAATCAGTGGCTAAATGTTTCAGGAGCAATTGATCCAAAGCAGAACAAAAAAGGAGCAAGGAAACACTCCACGTGAAGGTGCACAACCCGTGGTACTCTCGACGGATCGTGAAATTGCTTTTCCAGGTGAAGGAAGAGACTTCCATCATCGAAGGACACTCCACGAGCCCTTTCATGACTCGTGATGCACTCCACGAGTTGTGAAGGTGCTCGTTGAAGACACCAAGGCTGCAAAGACACAAGAAAACACAAGGCAAGGACCATGATAGTATTGGACGGCTCGTGAACACCTTCACTGGTCGTGAAGGTGTGTGTGAAGGTGCAGCTGATTTTGGACATATTCAGCATCAAGTGAAGGGACCACGAAAGGCCTTACTGGGCATGAAAAGGACCACAGATCGTGGTTGTTGTCGTGAAAGTGTACTTTGTCGAGAAAAGCTCAAATCCTAATCCATTTAGGAATCCTTTTTCTACTTATTTTAGGAAAGTTTTAAGACTATATATAGAACTTAGGTTTTATTTTCCTGGAGAACTATATACCCCATGACTTGGAGCTGCTGTGCATGATTTTTCTACATAAATTTCTAGATTTTTCCTTCATAAAAAATGCAGCTGGACAGTGAATAAATTTCCAGCAACTTTAGTTGCTCGTCTTGATTATTGTTTGGAGTTTAGATCAAGCGTTCGTCTCCGGATTCTTCATGTAACTTCAACAACTGATTTAATCTCTCTTGTAAGTGATTTAACCATGAATTTCAACATGATTCTTGTTAAAGATTTTGTAAGTACAATAATCTATACCCACAACTAGGGTTGTGGGAACCATGACGTTATACCAAAATAGGCAAACATAGGGTATTATTTGCGAATTGTATTGCATGTATTGTGATTTCCTTTGTTTAAAAGTCTTTCTTGATAAGTGCACGCATTGAGAACTTGCCTGTATTCATTAGTTATTCGGGAGGAAATTAATGATTAGGAAAAGGGAATTACAACGGGAGATAGAGGCAATCGACCTAAGTTTCAGTCACTTGATCCCGGGAGGGGGTATACTTAGGCTTAGGGATTAGCTTGTATCTAAAGAACTTGAGACCGGAAGGTGATAATTCTCTGAAATCTAAAGTGAGGCTTAGTATTGAAAACTTTCTAAGATCGGAAGGAGATGAATGAAATGCTTCTAGGAAGGACCGAGAGGTGAACTAGAGGTTATCAAACTAGCTAGATTTTGCAGGCAATATAATGAATAATATACCCAAGGTTAATTGCTTACTAGTTATACGTCATGGGGACCGCAACCCTAGTCATCTACAAATCTGTCTAAGCCTTAGTTTACTTTAGTTTACATTCGTATTCTATTTAGGATCTTAGTTCAAAACTCCCCATTTTAACTTTTTCGCATTTGTTTGTTTTCTGAAAATAGAACCAACGACTAAAATAGGATAACTAGTAGAGTTGTTTCAACCAATTCCCTGTGGAATCGACCCCGACTCTAAGTTGGGTAAATAGACTGCTAACAATCGTCCATATTCTTTAAAAGGAGTATGTTTGAACGTTATATAAAATGGCGTCGTTGACGGGGAATACGATTTTGAAATAATCTACTAGTTTTCTATTTAGGTTGTAGTTCTATTTTCTAGTTTTACTATTTGTTTTTATTTTTTTATTACTACAGGGGACAAAGTACATCAAAACTAATGAATACTTTCAAAGCAATATGTGATGATAGGTGTGCTCTCTCCAATAAGCTTTTTACTAGTATTGATTCTTGCAAGGATTTGATAGTTCTACTCGGAGATTTGCATGAGACTATGAAATTTTTAATGATACACTTTCTAAAAGCAAGAATTGATCTTATTTATGAGGTTGAGATATTTGGCTCAGATATTGAGGATTTAGATGTTTCATTGAGCACGAAGGTTGATGCTTTTGGCGCCCAACAGGTTAGTGACAACTTGACTAAGGAAGAAAAGAGGCTTGTGAGCCAACTTGAGGAGCATCATCTACTTGATCATATTGTTATAGATGTTGTCCCTATTAATAAGAGTACATTAGAGTTATGTGAGCAAGTAGATAATATTTTTAAAAATTCGAGTGTGTGTAAAGATGAGGGTATGAATAATAATAATACAATTCATGAGTTAGGACATATTGGACCTCATTCCAATTATTTTTCTACTCTATGTTTAGATGATGAGATATTAATCAAAACATTCGAACATGTGGAAGAATATGAGGAGGGACAATATGTCTATATTCTTGAATTTGTCGAATCAAAGTCGAAAAGTCACATCCCTCATTTAAA
>JBCEWC010009097.1:6107-19130 GCA_038996855.1 Solanum aculeatissimum
GTTTGATCAAATGGATGAAAGAATGCTAGATGCAATATGTGAGAGGCTAAAACCTGCATTATGCACTCAAGGCACTTTGAAAAATTATAATATACTGTTTTGATCTATCTTTGAAAATTTGGTAGGTGCCACTGTTTGATCAAATGGATGAAAGAATGCTAGATGCAATATGTGAGAGGCTAAAACCTGCATTATGCACTCAAGGCACTTGTCTTGTGCGCGAGGGTGATCCTGTCAATGAAATGCTCTTCATAATTCGAGGGAATCTTGATTCTTATACCACAAATGGTGGCCGTACTGGTTTCTTCAATTCTTGCCGTATAGGACCAGGTGATTTCTGTGGGGAGGAGCTGCTGACATGGGCCCTCAACCGACGTCCAAGTGTGATTCTACCATCCTCCACTCGAACAGTGAAAGCAGTTTCTGAAGTTGAGTCGTTCGCACTTGTAGCAGAGGACTTGAAGTTCGTGGCAGCACAGTTTCGGAGGCTGCATTGCAAACAGCTGAGGCACAAATTCAGGTTCTACTCGCACCAGTGGCGTACCTGGGCTGCATGCTTTATTCAAGCAGCATACCGAAGGTATAAAAAACGAACGGGTGAAGCTGAACTTAAGGCTCTAGAGAACTTTGTGAATGAAACAGAGTTTTTAACGGACAGGAAAACACCATCACCTAGATCAGGATTTGCAGAATATGCTGAAAGATGGGCAGCAAGTAGAAGGGGTCTTCACAAGCACTCTGATTCAGATTCCACTGCAGTTAGTTCACTACAAAAGCCAGAAGAACCTGATTTCTCTGTTGATGATGAGTAACTTTGAGAAGTTATACAGTTGTAACTTGTAAGATAAGGTGGATATGTACGTTGGTTTGCATATTCTTTACTAAAGTTCTGATATATAGGAAATCTTACTGCAGCTTTTGTACCTAACAGAAAGATTGTACGGTTCAAAGAAAAGAACAACGGCCTGAAACTTAGAAGCCTCTAACATGGAATCTGGTACAATTTACACATAAAAACATTTCAATTTGTTTAAATAGGACTCATCAAATCAATTTTCTAAGCATGTTTTCTTTGTCATGGTGCAGCCATCAAGCTAGAATGTTGAGAAAAAGAGCATCTTGAAACGGAAAAGTCTCATGTTGGTCAAAAACAACTTTTTTTCCTTCCTTTTATCTAGAGAAACAAGGAAGGCGAAAATGGAAAAAAGATTCTAACGGTACTTCATCATTGTTTATCCAAAAATCAATACAGTTGAATTTATGGCGAGATCAAGGACTGTCACGATCCCGACCCGTTGTGATTGGCTCCGACGCTAACTCTCCGATGGGAGAACCATTTCTACAATCCAACTAAGCATACTAATAAGAGACAAGCATTTAAAGATGTGGAAACATGTTTAAATAATAGTTAAAATGTTGCATTCCCATAAACTCAAACAAATTAAATTAAAACAATGTTAAATTTCACCCCCTGGAACTTGAAAGTCATTGTACCAAAACTCTACCAAAGGTCTAGAGTGAGGGGATGCAACCCCGAAAACATTAAAAATATAACAAGTCTGAAATACCTAAGTCCGAAGAGAATGGATTGAGATCCTAGATGAATCCACAACAACTTGAAAGAGCTCATTCACCCTTGAATTTCATAGGCCAATGATCTCCTGAAGATGCCGAGTACAAAGAAAGAGAAAATGCAACATCAATAGACATAACAATAGTGTACTGGTAGGATTACATGACCATTCTAGTAAGTGCAATATATAGTGTAATCACAACATAGTAAAACCACACACATACAGGAATACATTAGCAAGTTATCATTTTATGATCAACATACAGTTTCACAATATCAATCTCAATGCAGCAACCAAAGATGGTTCTCTCATGGAACTTATACCTAAACTATTAGTATGCCTGCTTGATACCCGTGTCAATAGTTAGTGTGTCGGCGTGACACCTAATTCAATATGCACCAACATGGTACTCAAGACAATATGTATTGACATGGTAGTCGATATATTATGCACCGACGTGGTACCCGATCCAACAACAACAATCACAATAAATGATTTTCACACTTGCATAATCAAGTAATATGTCAATTTCATGCAATTTAATTACATGTAATCATTTTATTAGGTTCATTATGTCTTTCCCTATTCGCATACATGCAAATAACACTAATTATGTAGTTAGTATGCACATATCACATAGATGGAAAAATAAACCATCACGTACCTTATGTCACAACCCAAACATAGGGCCTAGGTGTGACACGGCGAATGGGGAATCCAAAGGGACTCCAATTAAGCCTCTAAGCATTCATAGCACATCCTTGATTGCGGAAGCATAGATAAAAAACAAGCAGATAATTCTAGGGGAAATGAGACTTTAGACTCACGCTATGGGAACGTTATAGGGAATAAAATTAGCATGAGCACATAACAAATAAATACTAAGGGGCGGGTAAGTATGACTCACTTTATAGGGAGAACAGGGGCTTAGGACTTCCATATCATATCAACAACAAGCATCATCACAAAAGAGGGGATAAAGACCAAGGGAAGTCTTCCATATCCATACATAAAAGAATCATAGGAGTCTAGCTCATAATATGCATAAACATATATCCAACTACACCTCTAATCTTGAGTGGAACGGGAGCCAAGACATTTCTCGGGCTCACCCTCAAAGTAAGTACACAAAGGTACAATAGAGCTTGGATCACCTACACATTTTCTCAACATAGACACATGGAAGACCGGATGAACCATACTCATCTCCATCGGCAACTCCAACTCATATGCAACCTTACATATTCTCCTCAAGATATTATAAGGCCCCACATATCTTGGGCTCAACTTTCCCTTCTTGCCAAACTAACCTACACCCTTCATGGGTGAGACTTTCAAGCACACCCAATCATCAACTTTAAACTCAAGGCCCCTTCTCCTCATATCGAAATAGGACTTTTGCCTACTTTGAGACATTCTCAACCTTTCCCTTATAAGTCTTACTTTTTCCATGGCATTCATAACCAAATCCAGTCCAATGAGAGTTATTTCACCAACCTCAAACCATCTAATCGGTGACCTACACCGTCTATCATATAGAGCTTCAAAGGGAGCTATTCTGATGCTAGAGTGATAGCTATTGTTGTAAGCAAAATCAATAAGTGGGAGTTGCTCATCCGAACTACCATTAAACTCCAAAACACAAGCCCTAAGCATATCCTCAAGAGTTTGAATGGTCCTTTTGGTTTGACCATCTATTTGTGGGTGAAAGGTCGTGCTAAGCTTGACTGTAGTACCAAGTCCTCTTTGGAAGAATCTCCAAAAGTTTGAAGTAAATTGAGCACCACGATCCGAAAATAATGACCAAGGGAACCGTATGCAATTTAAACAACTCATGGATGTATAATATAGCATAATCTTTGGCACCATAAGTCATCTTAATCGATAGGAAGTGAGTCGATTTCATCATTCTATCAACAATAACCCATATAGAATCAAAGTGTTTCCTAGTCTTTGGTAAACCAATCACAAAATCCATGTTGATCTCTTCCCACTTCCAAGCAGGAATCTTTATGTCTTGGGCTAGGTCACTCGGTCTTTGATGTTCAACTTTGACTTGTTGGCAATTGTGACAACCGGTTACAAACTTTGTAATATCTCTTTTCATTCCATCCCGCCAATACACTCCCATCAAATCCCTATTCATCTTGGTAGAACCAGTGTGAACATAATAGGATGAATTATATGCCTCTTTCAAAATCAAGTCCTTCAATCCATCAACATTTGGTACACGCAACCTACCTTGGTATCTAAGGACACTATCTCCCCCTTGGGAGAAAACCTCCACCTTACCATCTTTCACCAAAGCTTTCAATTCTAACAAAGCGGGTCAAGGTCTTTTTTGGATTTGACCTTTTCAATCAAAGAAGACTTGGAACCATCTACAACCATCACACCTCAATTTTTGGCTTTATTCAGTATAACCCCTAATCTAGCTAACCGGTTAATTTCTCTTTTCAATGCCTTTTTACCATCATCAATAAGAGCCATACTCTCCATAGACACTCTACTTAGAGCATCGGCCATAACATTAGCCTTTCCCAGGTGATAATGTACACTATGTCATAATCTTTAAGGAGTTCTAACTGTCTTCTTTGCCTCAAATTAAGATCTCTTTGGGTGAACACATATTAAAGTCTCTTGTGGTTGGTAAAAATATCTATATGAATCCCATACAAATAATGATGTCATATTTTCAAACAAAATACCATGACTGCTAATTCAAGATCATGGGTAGGATAATTTCGCTCATGCACCTTTAGTTGTCTAGAAGCATAGGCTATAATTTTGTCACTTTGCATCAATAAACACTTCAAATCAATTCTTGAAGCATCACAATATACCACAAACCCTTTCGGTAGAGACAAAATAGGAGCAAATGTAATCTTGTCTTTCAAAGTTTGAAAACTTTTTTCACATTCATCGATCCACATAAATTTTACCTTCTTTCGTGTCAATTTTGTCAAAGGAGAATCAATTGAGTAAAAACCATTGACAACTCTCTGGTAATACCCCGCCAAGTCCAAGAAACTCCAAATATCCATTAGAGTCAAGGGCCTAGGACAATTTCTATCACGACTCGGGAGTAGGGCCTAGGCGTGACATAGCGAGTGAGAATCCGAGAGTCCTCAATCAAGCCTCTTAGCATCATTTTACACATCATTGGTTTGGAAGTGTGTAATAAAATAATAAACACATAATTCTAAGGGATTACGGGACTTTAGAGTCAAGCTATGGGGATGCCATCGGCGATGGAATTTTCATGAATCACATGGCATTTAGAAAATAAATTCTAAGGGGCGGGTAAGTATGACTCATGCTATGGGGACAAGTAGGGGCTTAGGGCTTTCCACATAAGCACATTCTCATTAAACATATCAAAATAGCATAAGCATAATCGTCTCATCTATATATAATACTTAACCATAGCATCTCAAATATACATATAACATACTCGTACGAAGAACTCCATAATGTCCAACAATGCCTTTAGTCTAGATTAGAGCGTGGGCCAAGACATATCTCGGGCTCACCCTCAAAGTAAAGATATAATCAACATAACATAAGAGCTAGATAGAGAGTGGGTATTATCCTTAGAACATAGGACTTACCACAAGTGATACTCAAAGATCCAAGCTAGCCGTCAAGAGGTGGATAAATGTAGTCTCTGATCCCTACATGGTTAGATCATGCAGGCAAAAGAGTATGCATTAGTATGTTTGAATGTACTAAGTATGCAGGCATGCAATGCATATGACATGAACAACCTGTAAACCAATATTAGATGACAAGGGCACATATATAGAAAGAAGAATATAAGAAAGGCTGCAATATCAATATGTCATGAAATCCATGATGCATGAATTCTTAGTCATATAAACATAATAGAGATGAGACCTCAACCGACATAAGACCAAGTGAGCTATAACTTGGAACTCCATCTTCTACCCAATAATGGATAAAGAGGTGACCTACTTGCCAAAGGTAGATCCATTCTTAATCATCTCATAAGAGGCATAAACATGAACCTATGTTTGACAAATAGTTTGACAAAAAGGAGTATGGACTCTTGGAGATAGTCCACCCCAGCTCCAATCCCTCGGTGCTAATCCATCATCCCATAGGAATACATGTACATATATATGCTTTTGAAAAGAGGATAAGTACTTGAAATCCTAGCCATGTACAATTAGGCTTAATTGCCAAATCACTTTCTTACTTTCATGCATACATGACTAAAAAGTCAAATCATTCTTCATGACATACTTTTATGCATAGGAATAGCTCCATTCTTTACATAGGTATGAGAAAGGAGTATTGACCCTTGGAGATAGTCCAACCCGTCTACAACCGCAATCCTATGCTCCTTTAAACATATACACATGGTGTAAACACCCATCATATTTCTCAAAGAGCCATATCATAGACATAGTGTGATCACAACCTTATCATACCCATTCTTTGCTTGAAAACATAGTTATAAACATCTTTGGGACTTAGCCCACATCATAATTTCATAAAAATCCATGCTCATGAATACAAATGCCATGAATAATGAATGAATAACATGGGTAATGAAGATCAATATTTAAATCATCATAATAAGATAGATTCATTCTTAAATCATAATGAAATCCACAATTAAAAACATAATTCATATTACCCATGCTTGAATTGAAGAATTAAAGGGACATGCATAATTGAATCTTCATAATCTCAATGTAATTCATGATAATTGACTTAAATCACTTTAAAATCATCACATAAGTACATCCCACACTTCAATTTAATCAAATCAACAATGAATTTAAAGACCAATATTTAAAGTAAGCTTAAATTTCATAAAATCAAGTGTAAAAGAGTTTGTCTTCATGGTTGAAAAAGGACCATAAATCAATTCCACATACCTTGATTAACTAGAAACTTTAAGGAGAAGAATGACTGAAAAAGAAGACTTCCTTGAATTCCAACTTTTAGATGAGATAGTTTGAATATTCTAAGTGTTTGAAATGAATTTGAATAGGAATGAAGGTGTATAAGCTAAATAATATGTTTAGGAGGGCTTAGGAAGACTAAAACGACCTTAGGAAATCACCAAAATTACAATTAAACCCTTAATGAAATGAGCCTTAGAAGGCTGCTAGGGGTCATTTTCAAGACTTACTTCATGGGACATGTGATGTTACACGGGTCATGAACCCGTCCATGGAGCAACACTTAGAAAAACATTTCACCAACGAAGGTCCGAGACGGTAAATCTATACTTAGAAAATTTTCACTCCAATGACCATATAGGATCGTGAGGCCTCACACGGACCGTGAACTGGCCTGTGGAACCTCACTTGGCCAATTTTATGCCAAGCTTTGGTACCATGAAGCCACATGACTCGTCAAGGCTCAAACGGCTCCTGAGGGATTCTATCTCATTGAGGTGAACTCTGGAATGCTAACCTTATACTTTGAACCAATCCTTAAGTTGAGACCATCACAAAATACTTCACCACACCTCATGGAAGGTGAGAAAGGACCTCTACATGGACCGTCTAGTTCTTCACGACCCGTATAGGGTCCCCTGGAGCAATGCCTTAGAAAATTTCCTTATTAAATCCCTGTGCAGGCAACTTTATTGAAAAGGTCATAACTTCTTCATCTGATCTCTGAATCAAGAGAAAACAACTGTGTTGGAAAGCTAACTCAAAGAGCTTCAGTTTGATAGGTCATGGGCCACCCAGTTATTCTTGTTCTAAGAGATTTGACCAATTTAAGTTGACCCTCCCAATGGATCACATGAAAACTCAACCAATGGAATTCCTTTGACCATGACTTGATAAATGGGACACATGACAACCATAAACCATACCTACCAAGCTTGAAATCAGTGAAAAACGCATTGATAAAGTTTTCAAAATTTTTGAGTTGTTACATCATCTCCCCCTTGGGAACATTCGTTCATGAATGAGATAAAACAAGGCTAAAAAAGCTCAACTTAAACATGAAATATCTCAACATAAAGATATAATGCATAATTTGTCATTTGAAAATCATAAAGTCATTAACACTCATGTCAAAACATCATTTAAATCATTTTCGTGCACATGCATGCATGTCATGTCATGAAATTCAAGAGGTAAGGAATTAAGATCATTTGGAATGGAAAAAACCTAGTACCTTAAACTTGAGTAGACTGGAAGAGATGAAGATATCGCCTCATCATGTCTGACTCCGCTTCCCATGTAGTAACCTGCACACGTTGATTTCTCTGAAGAACTTTAACCGATGCCACATCCTTGTTGCGAAGCCATTTTACTTGCCTATCCAAAATTTCAATCGGTACCTCTTCATAAGTCAAGTTCTCCTTAACCACAACACTTTCCAAGGGCACAATCGACTTGGGATCACCAACCAACTTTCTCAACAAAGACTCATGGACCACCAGGTGGATCGAACTCATATCCAAAGGCAAATCCAATCTATAAGCCACATCACCAATCTACTCAATAATCTCATATGGCCCGACATACCGGGGACATAACTTGCTCTTTTTACCAAAATGCATAATAACCTTCATAGGTGAAACTTTCACATAAACCCAATCACCAACATAAATTCAAGGTCCCTCTTCCTAATATTCGAGTAAGACTTTTGGCAACTTTGAGTCGTTCTCAACCTTTCTCTAATCGATTTCACTCTTTTGATAGCCTTAACCACCAAGTCTAAGTGTATCAATGCCATCTCATCCAATTCAAACCATCCCACTGGGGATCTGCACTGCCTGCCATACAAAGCTTCAAATGGAGCCATACCGATGCTAGCATGGAAACTATTGTTGTAGGCAAACTCGATAACCAGTAGATGATCATCCCAACTTCCTATAAATTATGATTCGTAAACCCTTAACATATCTTCCAAACGTTGAATCGTCCTCTCGGCTTGCCCATTGGTTTGAAGATGAAAAGTGGTGCTCAACTTAACCTTACTGCCAAGTCCTCTTTGAAATGATCTCCAAAAGAGAGAAGTAAATTGGGTACCACGACCCGATATAATAGATATAGACACTCCATGCAGCCTAACCAATTCTCGAATATACAACTTTGCATAATTTTTGGCATCGAAGATAGTCTTATCCGATAAAAAGTGAGCCAATTTGGTCATCCGATCAGTAATAACCCATATAAAATCAAATTGCCTCCGAGTACGGGGCAAACCAACCACAAAATCTATATTCACATCTTCCTACTTCCAAGTAGGAATTTCAGTATCTTGAGCTAAGCCACCGGGCCTTTGGTGTTCTACTTTCACTTGTTGACAATTTGGGCATTCAAATACAAACTTGGCTATGTATTTCTTCATACCATGTCACCAATACACTTCTCTCAAATCCCGATGCATTTTAGTGGATCTTGAATGAATAGAATATTGGGAGTTATGGGCTTCACTCATGATCACCTCCCTAATACCATCAACATCCAAAATATGCAACTGATCTTGATATTGGAGTACAACATCTCCCCCTTGGGAGAAAACCTCTATCTTCTTTTCGACAACCAACTTGTTCAACTCAACCAAAGAGGGATCTAAATCTTGTTTTTCCTTGACATCAACAATCATAGAAGACTCAGACCCATTTCGAACAAGAATACCACTATCATCGGAGTCAACCAATATAACACCCAACCTAGCTAAGCGGTGTACATCCTTTACCAACTCCTTATTTCCTTCATCAACATGAGACACACTACCCATGGATAGCCTACTAACAACATCGGCTACAACATTCGCCTTACCGGGATGATATAGAACACTCTTGTCATAGTCCTTAAGATGCTCCAACCATCTTCTTTGTCTTATGTTAAGATCTCTTTGGGTGAACACATACTGCAAACTCTTATGATCGCTGAACACATCAACATGAACCCCATACAAGTAGTGTCTCCAAATCTTTAAAGAAAATACTACCGCCGCCAATTCAAGATCATGAGTCGGGTAGTTTCATTCATGCACCTTCAATTGTCCCGACACATAAGCTATCACCATACCATGTTGCATAAGCACAACACCCAACTCAATTCGAGAAGCATCATAATATACTACAAACCCATCTAAGACATTTGGTTGAGTCAAAATAGGAGCCGATGTGAGTTGATCCTTCAAAGTTTGAAAACTCTTCTCACACTCATCAGACAATACAAACTTGGCCTTCTTTTGAGTCAACTTAGTCAATGTGGATGCAATGGATGAGAAAACCTCAACAAATCTCCAATAATAACAACCCAAACCCAAGGAAACTTCAAACATCAAAAGGGGTCAACGGTCTAGGCCAATTCTTTACTGCTTCAGTTTTCTTGGGATAAACCTTAATATCATCACCCGACACCACATGACCAAGAAAAGCAACTTCTCCCAACCAGAACTCACATTTACTAAACTTGGAAAATAATTGCTTCTCCCACAAAGTCTGAAGAACCAACCTCAAGTGTATCACGACCCGGATAGTGGCCTAGATGTGACATGGCGAAGGAAAACCCAAAAGACCTCGATCAAGCCATCATAGCATCATTACACATATCATCGGTTCGGAAGCGCGGAAGCTAAAAATATAACACATAGGCTCTAAGGGAATCGGGGCTTTGGACTCAACCTATAGGGACATTGTCGGGAATGGGATAAGCATGGATTCACATATCACATAACAATTATCTCTAAGGGGACGGGTAAGGGGGATTTAAGCTATGGGAGCACACCGGGGTTATGGGACTTTCCACATAAACATATAGTCAATCACAATTCCCAACATTCAAGTCATAAGCATAATCAATGACCATTATCATAATTAAGACTAATAAGCATAACTTCCATAAGCATAATACTTAATATAACAAGTCAACGTACAAGTGTCTAGATTTGTCCAACAAACCTCTACATAAATAAAGCGGGGCCTCGACATAGTTTGAGGCTCACCCTCAAAACATAAGTAAAGTAATTGACATAATAAAACTAGGTAGATAGAAGGTGGCTATTGCCCTTGAACAAAAGGGCTCACCACTAGTAAAGTCTTCAACAAAGATCAAGCGTCGTTTGGTAGAATGTGAAAGTCGTCTCCGGTCCCTACATAGTTAGAACATGTAGACAAAGAATATGGGTTAGCACAATTAAGCACTACGTATGTGGGCATGCAATGCATATGAAAATATAGTATGACCAAGCAACATGACAAGGGGACAAGTGATACGAAAGGAGTGCACGTAGCCAAAGAGTAATATCACAAGATGCTATGCCATGATGCATGAGATGCAATCCTATGATCAATATATAGCGGGGATGGAACCTCAATCGAAAACATGGAAGACCCAAGAAAGCTACTACAAGGATCCAGACTACTTTCCAGGTAGTACCCTAATCACCCTTCATGAAGGGGAAACAATACAAATCATCCCATCTAGGGAGAAATCCCATGTTGGCACATGGTTTAACGGAAAGGGTGGGGTCCTTGGGGATATTCCACTTACTACACCAATCCCTCGGTAATAAGTCTCATCCCACAGGAATACATATATATATATGTAACTTTAAATCGAAAGATTACGTTCTTTTCAAATCATGCATCATTAGTCAAAACCAAAACCATTGATCAAACCATACTTGTGCTTAGGCCAAAGGCCATCAAGAGTTTCCAAAGCATTTTCATAATCATTCCATGTCAATGCAATAAGAGTAGCCCATCTACATAACTTATCATATCAAGCCTTCAAAACATGTCAAAGTGGTGCAAGCACCCAATATTCTCAAAGAGCCATAACAAGAGACTATCTGATCAAATGCCTTAACATATCATTTCAAAATAAGAGTTTCATCATAACAATATTCAATGCATATGCCATGAATGAGGAGCATGAACATGGGTAATGGAATTCCAACTTAAATTCACAATTTAAAAGGTAATTCAACATAAATCATGAGAAATTCCATTTTTAAAGAATAATGCAAATCACCCATGCATAATTAAATCATAAAGGGACATGCACATTGATCCTTCAAGAGTTTTCATGAACATTCATAAAATTCAAGCTTAAATCACGATTAAATCACCTAAAACCTACAACACATAAGCCCAATCAACTAAATTCTTCAAAATTTAAAGAACCCATAACTTAAAGATTTTTAAAATCAAAAATTAAAGAGTAGGGTTCTTGGGTCTTCAAGGATGAAATAAAATCCTTGAATCAAATCCCACATACCTTACAATAACCAAAGTAATTGAAGAATCAAGAAAACACAGGTTGTCTTCCCCAAATTTCTTCAAGCTTTCAACAATGGAGGTCAAGAGGATTTAGGATTTTCAAAGAGTAATGAGGAGCCTTAGAATGGATGAAAAGGGGTTAGGGTTAGGTTAAGGGGGGATTAGGGGACCTTAGGATGCCAAAAAGGGCCTAGGAATTAATTAAATTACGAATTAACCATTAATGAAATGGACAATTAGCTGTCAAAAAATGCTACACAGTTGAGCTACAGTGATTGTCTACTTGCACACTGGCCATACAACTACCCGTGTGGCATGCCTTGGCCAAACTTTCAACACGAACTCTCGGGAGACTTTCTATAACACTTCACGAAGGGATTTCACGGGTCGTGTTGCTTCACACGAACCGTGTACTGGTCCTTGGAGCCACACTTGGCCAAGAAATCAACCCACGTCAAGGCCGACTCACTGCCCCACTTGACGGACCATCCACACGGACCTGGGGTGGTCCGTGAGACGTCACTTGGTCTATGGGTGGGGTCCTGGCCACCCTGAGCTCATTGGACCCCCACAAGGACCCCCACATAGACCTTGGACCCATACACGGTCCGTGATCCTAGCCTTGGGCCATTTTCAAGGCCTATTCCCAGCGTCTTCTGAATTTTATGCAGTCTCACTATTGTTGCCATAACTTCTTCATACGAACTCCGAATTGAGCGAAACCAATTGCGTTGCAACGATAACTCAAAGATATTTAATTTGATATGTAGTAGCCCACACAGTTTAACCCGAATCAAAAGTTATGATTCTTTAAATTATACTGTCCAAACGGCCTCTCTAGGCCACCAAAAGGTCCATTTTGCGTTTGGCCACTTAAACTCAACTCGTGGCTACCAAACTTCAACCATGACCTGTATAACATCATACAAGACCAATCATAAGGAGTTTTAAAATATATTTGGGTCGTTACATCATCTCCCCCATGGGAATATTCGTCCTCGAATGAGTTAAGACTACGACTTGAGGACATCAATCACAAAACAAGAGACATGCCAACCAAAACTGAAAAGATCATGCATCATATAAAAAATCTTTCAAAACTCATGTCAAAATATTATTTAAATCATTTTAGAGGTCATGAATGCATGCAATGTCATGAAACTCAAGAAACAAAGAATTAGGATAAATAGAGGATAAAACCTAGTACCTTAG
>JBCEWC010009098.1:0-19124 GCA_038996855.1 Solanum aculeatissimum
AACCCATACTCTTGTCTACATGTTCTAACCATGTAGGTGCCGGCGACGATCTCTATCTACCTTTGCCTGACGAGTGATCACTTTTGAAGACTTCTGATTGCGGTGAGAACTTTTGTTCAAGGGCAATAGCAACCTTCTATATACCTAGTTTTGTTATGTTAATTTCTTTACTTATGTATTGAGGGTGAGCCTCAAACTATGTTGAGGCCCCGCTTTATCTATGTAGAGGCTCTTTGGACAAACATAAACTCTTGTACGTTGGCTTGTAATTGTTGAATATTTTGATTATGGATTGTTATGCTTATGAGCCTTGATTATGGAAGTGGTATTGATTATGTTTATGACTTGATGTTGGTAATTGTGTTTGACTATGTGCTTATGTGGAAAGTCCCATAATCCTGGTGTGCCCCCATAGCTTGAGTCCTACTTACCCGTCCCCTTAAACATAATTATTATGTGTTATGTGAATCCATGTTTATCCTATTCCCGGCAATATCCCCATAGCTTGAGTCCAAAGCCCCGATTCCCTTAGAGCTTATGTGTTAAGTGTTTAGCTTCCGCGCTTCCGAACTGACGATGTGTGTGATGATGCTATGATGGCTTGATCGAGAACTTTCGGGTTCTCCATCACCATGTCACATCTAGGCCCCTATTCGGGTCATGACAAAAACAATGGGCAAAAAACATGAGAATGAAGTAAAAATATATAGAATAAGGAGTAATTCAACAAAGAACCAAAGCACTAACCATGCGAGGGAAGTTGAAGGAAAAACATATAAAATAAAGAGTAATCTGTACTAGTTCAATTTAGGATATGTAATTGTCCTCATCCATAAAGGCAACCCTTCCAGTTAATTCATTTCATGATAAATCAACCAATAGCGTGCATAGCTTTCAGGTTAATTTTCAATTTTAATTCCTATTCTCAATTCCATTAAATCATTACAGTAGTGCTATTTAACATCCTATATATGCACCAATAATATAATTTCTTATCATTATGAATTTGAGTGTGTTTTACCGAAGAAGATCGGCTCCTATGTCCCTCTTTCGTGCGGTGAGTTTTCTAGTTTCTTTTTTTTTTTGGTGCTGACTTTTAGGTTGCGGAGTAAAATATTAAATCCCACTAACTTACTTTAATAAATAGGTTAAGTGATATAGGGTATTTAATAAGTCATCAGTTTAGTCTTCTAATTAAATTAGTTATCCAAATTTACCTGATACTTAAATAAAATTGAAGAGAATAATTATCAAAATGACCTAACAGGTCATTACAATTCCAAATAGAGAATTCGACTTGGTTTTGTTGATTTTTGTTGATATCTGGTGTAGGTAAGTTTCTTCTCTGCGTTCCCCGAGAAGCTTCCACATTTGTGGAGGTCTTGGAGAGTTACTCTCTGCATTTGCAAAGGATTGGTCCGCATTTATGGATGATTGGTCTGCATTTGTGGAGTGTTTGTGTGTGCGAGTGGCACCCTCCAGTCTACTCTCTGTGTTCATGGGTTGGTCTGCATGATCACGGAGGTCACTTTGATAAGCCTTCTCCATGTTCGCAGGATCCCACCTGCGTTCACAGAGCACATTTCATAACTGAACAGTGTAAAATTAGTAAGTCACCATTTTTACTCTATTTTCAAACTTTCAAAGATTTTTGGGCGATTTTGAGAAGAGGCTTTCGAAGTTTTAACTTGGGTAAGTGTTTCTACTACTATATTAATCATTTTTTATAAGTTTAATCTTGATTTTGATTTGAATTTCCTGAATTTGAATGCCAAAATTGGAGATTTTTAGACCATGATTTTTAAACTTTAAAGGTTGATTTCTCATTCAATTTAAACTCGATTTTAGTGGACTTTTCACTCACGAACTCTATTTTTCGCATAGAACTTAATTTTAATATGAATTTCTAGATTTGGAAACTTTAAATTTTAGTCTTAATTTTGACCATTTTGCCCCTAAGCCCAAGTTATGCTAATATGAGTATCAAAATATTTCTCTTGATGAGAAGTATTTATTGTTGATAGTGGTTGATCAACTAGAGAATTATTTGGAGGATTGAGTTGATTGAAAGCTTGATCGAGTACGATTTCAATATTGTGGTAGGTTCGGCTAACCCTCTTGGGAATGAATTTGAGTTATTGATCATGGTTATGTGGTAATTTGTGAGATCTAGACTAAATCATATGTTGTTATATTAATATATATGATTATTGATGGGAATGAGATCCCAATTATGTCGAAAATTGAATAACTTGTTATCCTATTGATAAATTGACCTGAGATCTTGTGAATTGAGATAATTTGAGAGATTATGTGGTTATATGAGAATTATGATATCAGTTGGGGTAATTTTTGCAATTTAATGGTTCATGAGATATTTCATTGAGGATTATTTGTATATATGGGGACAAGTAAGGTCTGGTATTGTGGTTATTCTTGTATATTTGTATATATATCTGTGGACGAGTACGGTCTGATATCGTTGATATACTTGCATAATTAAGGGCGAGTGAGTTCTAGTATGGTTGATATTCCTGGATATTGATATAATTATAAATGAAATAAGACATGTTGATAACTTCAGCACTAGTTATGACACTTGATGTAATTCCATGTGACTACTTGAGATTCATGTATCGATATTCAGCATAAGACGTTACTATATATTTATGTACATACATATATGGATTGTGTCATTGATTGTACTTATTTTATGTTATATTGTACCATCCCTTGTCCACGGGCAAGTGACAAAGTTGAAATATTGAAAATCTCTTGTCCACGGGCAGGTGCCAAGGTTGAAATATTGAGATACCCTTGACTATGAGCAGGTGACAAGGTGAAGCATTGTGATATCCTTTTATCATGGGCAGGTGGCAAGGTTGAGACTTTTTGATATTCCTAGGCCACGGGTATGTGGAAAGGTCAAGACCATGTTATGTTCGTTGACCATAGGCTACAAGACAATAGATATATGGCTTGATGAGTTCCATGCATTGTGATCATATCTCTAATTATATTACACCATTGGTGGTTATAGAGGCCTCATTTCATTATGTATATTTTTAATGTGTACTAACCTTTTTTGATGCAGGTGATGATGTTCTTCATTATTACATATCTATTCGATTTCTCTTACCCAGTCGGTTGAACCTACTAGGTAGATTTTTGTGTACTCACGCCTACTTGGTTTGTTCCATGCAAATCAAGCATAAGAACCCACATAGGGTAGTTGATTCACTCTAGTTGAGTTATTCTGCTTCCGTCCAAATCTTATCGGTGAGGCTAAAACTTCGAGTCACTGTGGATCTTTAGGATCATCCTATTGTTTCTTTTCAGGCGTTGTATCAGATTTTATGAGACAAACTTTGTATTTTATTTTGAGACAGTTGTATTTACTCTTCAGTACTACTTTAGATATTTTTTTACTCATGACTCCAAGTTTTGGGATCATTATGTTATGTTGAGATGATTTTCTCTTTATTTCATTCTTCTTTAGTCGTAATTCAATTTTTGGTTGTGACACTTCAACTCCTATATTAGCATTACTGGAAGGTTCAGATGAATTTGTTGTGTATTGTGATGCCTCACGGGTTGAATTGGATTGTGTGTTAACGCAATATAATAAAGTCCTAGCATATGCCTCAATACAACTTAAGGTGCATTAGAGGAACAATCCCATGATGTTACGCCTAAAATACATATTTTAAGTCATCATTTGCCTCATATTTAATGACTTTATTTATCCATTTTGAGCATAAATTTTATGAATTGTGCTAAGTAGTGTATTTTATTCGTAGGATTAAATTAGCATAAAGATGAAGATATTTGGAGCTCAAATAAATTAAATATGAAAGATTACTGAAAAAAAATCAAGCAGCCAACTTAATGACCTAAATTGAATATAATAATATAAATTATTATGTACGTAGGATGCGCCTGACAAGGATTTCAATTACAATTGCTATTCAAATTAGTTGTTGCCATGTAATTGCAGCCAAATGTGCACGCATGATGTTCAATTTCCTTTTTATTTTGGATTTCTCAATTTTTTTTGGTTTCAATTATTTTATTTGGATTTTTTTCTACACCTATAGATATTCCATAAAATTATTTTTTACAGAACTTTTGACCTGGAGAGAGATAGGAGCCATCGTGGATGCCAGAGAATTTTCATTTCACCTTTTCTTCTCCATTTTTATTATTTTTACATCTATCTTTGAATGATTTGTGGTAATTTCTCCATATCTATGTAGAGGTAAATTTCTCATTCTAAGATTATGGTAGTTAATAAGATGATTGTTTAGCCATTATTGATTCAAAATATTTATTTATCATATTAGTTGTTCTTATATTCTTGTGCTTATTATTTCAATGTCTGGCCAATGTTGTAATAAATATGTTGTCTACCTTGAGTTCGAAAGATGTTGAGAGGAGATAGAATATGGAAAATAGGGAGCTTGTCTATTCTGGGGTTACTAGAATAATTCTTGTATAGGATACCCGTGATACCTACCTATACACTTCACTTGATTACTAAACAAGATGATAACGTTAATGCACCTTTGTTGGTTCAAACCTATTCCTGTTCAATGATATAGTTAGGTTGTTAACAAAGGTAGGCGATTAGAGGTTGGAAGACCATGATCACAAAATTAACCTTATACATTAACAACTGGATAATCAAATAACTTAATGAAATTGATACTAAATGTGATTATTAGCTAAACCATAATCCTAGGTTGATTCATTCACTGATTGAGTAAAAATAGCTCTTATCTTTGTTAATTGTTCACAGCTTAGATAAATAATTAAAATTGATATAACTTAGTGAACAATTAACCGACAAGTCCCTATAGGGTTGCCATCCGGCTTCTAAAAAGAGTCACCATAGTACTTGGTTTAACCGCGTACACTTGTGTGTGCTTTGGTAGCAGCAAGATTTTGGCACCGTTATCGGAGACTTAGAAATTAATTTTTTTCTAAGTTATGCCTTTTCTCTTTATTTATCTAAGTTTTTATCTTTCCTATGAATGCTTGATTGCTAACTAAATTGCAGATTCTTTCACATCTAGGTTTATGGTTGTGACTCTATTATAACTTATTTTATTTTGTAGTTTGTTATAACGTTGTGTCTATAAAAAGTGAAATTGATTTGACTTGATTGATAATTGTGCCACATGTGGTGGTAGTTTATTTATTCCATGTTTTGTATACTAGTCTAGAACATGCCCCACATGTTATTGAAGTGAAATAAAAAGTGTTATCTTGTTTAGGAGATGATAATTGGTTTTCTTCATTTTGTCTTGTAAAATTTTAGCCTTTTTAGATATTATATCACTAGTTAGCCCTTTTGAGCCTATAACGTTTTTGTTGGTAGCAATATTTTTACCTTGATTCGATTTTGTTGAATCCCTAGTTTTTGCACCTTGCTTCTTTAAGTACCGTAGCATAGACTTATTATATTGTTAAATTTAAAGAAAAAGGATGATTAAGTTTTAAAAGATGATCAAGGATATCCCAATGGTGATGAAAAAGCCCTCTTTGAAAGAATGTATCATGAAAAAAAGAAAGAAAAAAGTATTTGAAAAAAATAAGTCAAATGTTCTTGATGAGATGAGATTACTAATGAAATTATTGAAGAGTGGGCTGAAAAATAAACAGAAGAAGGTAATGGGTGATGGAATCTAAAAGTGAAAAGTGCTTAGGGAAGTATAAGTTACTATTATATAGTTTTTCTACATGTTCCTTAGCCTACATTTCAATCCATTAAAGTCCTAGTTGATTCTATTCAAGCATGCTCAATTAGTGGAGATGTACATAATGGGCAAGCCTATGATTCTTTTTGCGTACATGTGAATTCTGTGAGTGAGAGAATTCATCTTTAATGCAAAGTCCTTAATTTATATGCAATATTTTGAATTGAGTGTGAGGACTATTTCTTCATGTGAGGGCACTTGTCTCATGATAGATAGGTGATTTTATTAACTTTCTTTGAGAGAATAGGTGACAAATTTTTGATGAGTTAGATCTTTCCTTGAGGTTAGGAGGTTAAAAGTTTGTTGTTTACTTGTATATCTTGCATAATGATTGGGAAGTGTAAAAGATGCTTTGAATTTTTTAGATGACGTAAATTGTTTGTATCAACCAAAATGATGGTCCTACTTGATTTGTTTATAAGCTTTATTGTTAGCCCAAGGACAAGCAAAAGTTTAAGCGTGGGGTAGTGATGATAGGCCTAAAATACATATTTTTAATGCTTATTTGCCTCATATTTAATGCTTTTATTTATCCATTTTGAGAATAATTTTATGAATTGTGCTACATAGCGTATTTTATTTGTAGGATTAAATTAGTGTAAAGATGAAGAAATTTGAAGCTCGAACAAATTAAATATGAATGATACAGAAGAAAAATTAAGCAAACAACTTAATAGATTAAATTGAATACAATAATATATATTATTATATACGTAGGATGCGCTTGACAAGGATTTCAATTGCAATTGCAATTAATGTTAGCTACTGCCACATATTGCAGCCAAACGTGCACACATAAAGTTCAATTTTCGTCTGATTTTTGGGTTGCCAATTTTTTTTGGAGTCAATTATTTTATTTGGAGTTTTTCCTACACTTATAAATATTTCATAAAATTAGCTTTTACACAATGTTTGACCTAGAGAGAGATAAGAGTCGCTGTGGAGGACGAAGAATTTTGGTTTCATCTTTTCTTCTCCATTATTATTTATTTTTACATTTATCTTTGAATGATTTGTGGTAATTTCTCCATGTCTATGTGTAGTTAAACTTCTCACTCTAAAATTAAGGTAGCTAATAACATGATTGATTAGTCATTATTAATTCAAAATATTTATTTATCATATTAGTTCTTATATTCTTGTGCTTATTATTTTAATGTCTAGCCAATGTTGAAATAAATCCATTGTCTACCTTAAATTCTGAAGATGTTGAGGAGATATAACATCAAATATAAGCAGCTTGTTTCATGAATGAAAGAAAACTTCACCATGCTTCATGAAAATGCTTATATATATGTTTAATAAAGTCAAAAAATGAGTAAATGAATATTGGTGAAAGGATTTTCTAACCTAATTATGGATTCTAAATGTGATAAGAACAATTCTCACATTAATGGATCATCAAGGTTTTAATGAGATATTCCTTATGGATGATGATTTGATAACTTCAAGTTTATGATTGATTTATCTTATTATGATTACTATTCCATTGGATTTGACTTAGCACCGAGAAGGTTTGAGGGGGGTTTAGTACAAAAGACGTTAAGGTTATCTTTTCAAGGGAATCCTAGTAGCAGCCTCTAACCTGAACGATGTGCCACCATAGGTTGTCTTATAGACTTAGCTAGTGGATCTATAGATAGCTTATGATGATTGATTGAATGCACCATCATGGAGTCTACCTTGGCAAATTTTATCTCCCTCTTATAGATGTGGAAATTACATCAGATTCCATGTTATTGCTTACATGGTCTTATTGTTGGTTATGGTTGATATCCAACACAAATGATTATATTACTTTTTAATATTTACTATGATTTGATGCTTAGACCATATACTTTTATTTATATTTTACCTCATGCCTATTCTATTATGATCTTACATCTCATGACTCATGCACTATCTACTTCATGTTGTTTATGTGTATACATCGTGCATTTCTCATATACTTGCATTATGTCATAATATAGGGTTGGACCCTCCATCTCATTTCCATAGCTATACGGTGATTACTCGAAGATAGATTTGGTGAGTCCTTATTATTTGGGGATGAACTTGTTATGCTAGTTACTTTTCCCTTCTTATGAGACTATGCTATTTTTTAATGTTTGTAAGCTAAGGATTTGTCCTATGTCCCATCCTTGTGTTTAGAAGCATGTTTAGACAAAGAAAGTCTAAATCCGTCTATTCAATCATGTTGATCTATCTTGTTCTATTGATATTTTCTTACGACTGCACCTTCACTTGTTTGATATATTATTTTAATTGTCTTATGATGCTTATGTATGAATTCTAAGATGGCTTGATTGGGGTCCTTTGATGTTTCGATCGTCATGTCATACCTAGAGCCTTGCTTTGTTTATACCATCATTATTCAAAAATGAATGATCCCAAGGAGGAGATACTATAAACTACCAAAATAATCTAACTCAGAAAGCCTAGAAAGTCAAGGAGGAAATATTATTTCTAAAAAAGTTAGATTTTATGGACAACATATATGTCCTATAGAAACAGACCGCAAATGGAGTCTCATAGAATCGGAGCCTACAGTGACAATTCTAACCAATTCTACAAGATGGATCTATGTCACGACTAAAGCTAGATCCTAGGCATGACATAATGATTAGAACCGTAAAATACATCAAAACAAGCCTCTTAGAATTCATCGCAAACCAACTCATTCTTTTTCTAATCTAGGGGAACATTTCTAATTCTTAATTCTATAATCTTGTGGAATCATTTTGAATATTTGATGATACATTTTGTATTTTGCTAGAAAAACTATACATAAGATAATAAAAAATATTAATAACATGGGAAGTGCAGAAGTAAAGTCACAACCCATGAATAATCTAGATAATATAAAAGACAAATAAATGCCACAATAGTATGAGAAATACATCACATCATGTGTCTTATCATGCCTATAAAATAGTCTATATAGGGGCATAAGACAAGCCTTAGCTTTCCCAAAATCAAATAAAATGGCAAAGATATCAAATCATAGTAAAAAGACATAATAGGCTCGCTCTTGAATCTCGAGGACTCGCCAAAAAATGTCAAACTGAAATCCAAAGCTTTCCATGTGGGGAGTGAGAGTGACCATCTGACCCAATATTATGATATAATGTAGACAAAGAAAAATATGTTTTAGTACATGAAATGTACTAAGTATGCGGGCAATGATTTAAGTAAAGTAACATAATGTGCACATGACCAAGTTAAAAACATTATAAGTGGTTCATTTAAAACATGGAAATGAAGTATAAAGAAGGTCAATGAAATATAATAATTATGATGAAGCTTTTAAAGGACATGAGTAAATAAAAATCATAATCATGGGTGGGATATGAACCATAATCAATAATAAGACCATGTGAGCTATAACAAACAAATTTGATGCTAAGCATACACCGAAGAAAAGGGATACTACTTTCCAAGATAGACTCCTTCAGAACATCATAATCATGATACTGTATATGTGGTTCCACTAGCTACTCCTAAACAACCCTTTAGGGTGGCATGCAGTTTGAGACTAGAGATTTCTACTTGAATTCCCTTGGGCTCCTCTTTTGAGATTTTAGACCAAACCCCACCTCAAAACTCTCTCGGTGCTAAGTTAAATCCCAAAGAAATAGTAATCATAAATCAATAAGTAAATCATGTGGAAAGATAATGTTCAATAACCAATCCAAATTCATCAATTATTTATATTGAGTATCCCATTAAAACTTTAATTCGATCAATGCAAAAATTGTACTTATCAACATTTTTAATCCATGAATAGGTTAGCATAACTTTAAAACTTTGATTGAATCATTGTGAGGATGGTACTTATTGCACCTTCAATTCTTGAATAATTGTTTACCATCATTCATTCTTTCATAAGAATCTTTATTAATCATAATTCATTTCTTTTATAAACTTTCATGAAGTCCTTAATAATCCATGTTCATGATTCATACTGAAATTAGGGTAATGTGCATGAGTTTATAAATACTCAACTTGAAATCATAAAATTTTAATGAAATCATGCATAGTCATGGAGTCAATTGAATCATGTTTGAAAGATTTCATAATGAATTTCATGAACCCTAGATCATTTTGAGAAGAACTTGATTGAAATACATTAAAATTTGAAAATTATTATCAATTCATGCTTAGTTCAACTTATAATTGTGGAATAAAATATAATTTGTGAAATCAAAAAATAGATCATTAAACACTCAATTTTCCACATTTGAAATTCCTAGAAAAAGATAAAATTATTTTGGGCCTCATGGATGAAAGGAATTCATAGGTGAATGTACACATACTTGGAGTGAAATCCTTGAAGAAAATGTGAAAAAATATTAATAGTTGAAATTGAATATCCCTAGCTTGACCTTAGGAGGACTCTTGAAGAAGAGGACCTTAAGTTAGAAATTGGGGGGAATGTGGGAGAATGAGTGAAATTAGAAGTATAAAATCAATTATAGAGTTTAGGAATAGCTTAGAAAAAATGTATCTTTAGTAGTAGGAGCATGGAAAATGTTTAAGATAATACTAAAAAATAATTATTGTTAAGGACCAGAAGGGGTATCAACGGATCGTAGTTCCTTTCATGGTCTATGGAACCCTGTCCGTAAAAATATTCTCAACTATAGATTTTAAGATCTCAAATCACAACTCTGATTTATGACCCATAAATTGATCTACGTATCGTCTTGCTTGTCTATAGAAAATTCCTTCAACTATGTGAATCTGATCCCTCGACCCACGAACTCAAATCATGATCCATAGTCTTTTTATGGCTTATAAAACCTCTTTATGAAACTATCTTAACTTTAAAAAAAGTCTAAGTTTTAGAGTGTTATACGAATCCCAACTATGGCTCATACAATCACCCATCACCCATCCTACTGGTTTGTAATAAAAGAACTAAGGCTGGCCCTTTTTTCCAAAAATCTTAGGACCACTCTACGATCCTTTTCATGAGCCGTAGTTCCATTTATGGCCCATAATCATAAGATGTGGTCTATTTACAATTTTTTTAAATAACCAAAAACTCCATGAGCAATTCCACGACCTATAAAGTATTTTATGATGCGTGAAAATAGCTCGTGGTTCCTGCACCAATGAAAGATTCTGTTGTTTTCTCCATACTCTGACTTTCAACTTTTTAGAATATTATGATCATTACCTGTACAATTTTCTATGCATCATAAAAAGACCCTATAGTTCCCAAGTATTGATAACCTTTCCTTAGTACTTTTTTCATGATTGAACAAGATCAAGTCGTTGAAGTTTCTACAACAAGTAGATGGCTTTCCGTAAATTAAGAGTTTAGAAAATACAAAATCTCAAGACCAATATGTATGATCCAAGTCTACAGCCAGTAGATTATTACATGAGCCTTACAAAGGTCTCGTGGTTTCCAGGCCCAAAAAATAAGTTACAGTACTTTTTTTACGAACTATCAGGACAATGCGTAAAAGGGTTTATGATTCGTAAAAGCTTGGTCATAGACCCAAGCCTTCAAAGGCCCAGTCTCCATGAAAGAGCTTCTACATCCCGTAGAAGCTTTTATGAATCATTTCTTGGCCCCTAGAAGGCCCCGATATAGTTTTAATGAGGATTAATTCTTTCTTTTTGTACCCTTTCTCAATCAAAACCTTGATTTTTTGGGACTAAAATGAGACCCTTATCAATACTCAACATGCTATTACTCTCATTAACACTTAAAATATTTGATAATAAGGTTCCAAGAAGAGAGAGCTAGGATTCAAGAGTTTCTACTGAGGTCTTTGAGTTTCAGATGAGATACCAATGTTCCATGTATGTAAGGCTATCTATAGCATTGAGTTGTGTTCCGCTAGGCATCTTACATTAAATTCTTTCCTAATTAGGTTTAACAGAGTCTTGGTTTTTTGAATTCTAAATAAGTCAATTCTTCTTTCATTGAGTGATATATAATTATGTATTGAGGTTATTAGTATTTTTATATTTTTAATTCTTGAGATAGTTGTTCATGATTGCATTCAAATGACCCCTAGTTTAGTTGATGATCACTAATGTATTTATGCATTTATTTTGAATTGATGAGTAGTATTTGCATGCATTTAACCAAAAATGATTTTTAGATTGATTATACATACTTTATTGAGTTTAAATGAGCATGAGCATTGATGTTTAAATGAGTTTGAGCATTGAGTTAAAATAAAATCTTAAGAAAAGAGTTTTGAAAAGATATGAGAAACTTTAAAAATATATTTTCATAAAGAACACTATGAGATGAGATGACTAGAGGTTTGAGTTAATGTCCAATAAGACTAAAATAGATGAGTTTTGAGTAAAGTAATCACTTGAGGTATGATCATAAAAACTAAATTTTGAGAGTAGTATCAAGCACCAATTTGGATAGGAGTACAAACAACTCAAATCTCACAAACTATATAGCTAGCACAGGATAGGATCGTGAACATTAATTCGGATGACTCCTCACCTATCCTAAAAGATGAGCTTTTATATATATCCATGGGTTGGGTTTGTGTCCTTTACTCTAGCGAGGTATAGGATAGCCTTAATGATGACAAATGTTCATTTTATCATCACTAGCTTATAAGTTATGGTTGTCGATAAGAGAAACTCACCAAGAGTAAATTATATTATTTTACTGAGACAACATTTTGTTTGAGCTAACAAAGAAATATTTTAATTCATGTACTTGGATGTTTTATCTTTAGTTGAGTGATGTCAAGACCATGAATAGTTTGGAGTCTAGAATCTCGACCTAATCTATAAATCAAGCATGAAAATGGAAAGTTGGTGCTATCATAGAAGGCCCTCTTGTAGATCTCGATAGTGATATATTATGGGATATTTATATTGTATCCTACCATGATACTAGCCATGAATACTACCCTATCCAGTGGCAGTGTGTTTTGCATCAATGTTGGATAGAGACGTAATAATTCCATAGTCCACCACAACTTCCCCACTAAACTTAGCAAGGCTTTCTTAATCATGGTTGACCTAGTAACCTTATTAGTGTATTTAACATGCTCTGCAATACAGTTAAGAAAGGAACGTACGCCGATAAGGTATCCGATCCTATGTTTATCATCAAGGCCTCACTCAACTTTGCAGCTAAGTTCCGATGGACCGTGGTCGATATACGCATCTGGCCACCGCAGGTTAACAACACTCTTATGTTGGACCATGCAGTACTAGTTGTTAGTATGGTAGATTGCTACGAGATAGATTTTGCTCGATGCATCATAGATGAGATCCATAATAGGGAATTCTAAAGGTCAATTTTGATCTGATTTCTTTGCCTTGTTCACAGGTTATGTAATGACACGGGGATAAAGATCATTCCCAATGTCGATTGGATGATTGGTATGAAGTGCACCTAGGATGTTGGCATGATAAAGGCCGGACAGAATCCCATTACACCTCGATGAGGACCACAACCCACTTTACAATTACCAAAGATATTCACCGAGCCTCCACATCCTGAGGATGCCTCCACTACTAGTAAGTCTGAGCGGGCCCTATTTATAAGGGATGAGATAGAGATGGGGCCCACTACTATTTCATCCACTGTGCCAGAGGCCATGCCGACATGTCCTCAACCCGTGGATATGGTATATAAATTCGTGGAGTTCATTCATGCCTTGGTACAGTGCCTGGCTCAGACTGAGTCATAGTTTGTACTGACCCAAACTTTTGAAGATCTAAATGATTCTCTAATTTTAGTTTCCTACAATGTTTTATCAAGGTGCCCTTCTAGGAACACCTCCATGAGCTGTGGAAGGGTCCACAAGCTGTGGAGGTAGCCTTATGGTGGCCCTTAGCCATTTCATTATTTGCCTTGGATTTTTGAAGTGTGCAAGACCAGGTGGCCCTCTACAGAGCCTTTCACAGTTCATAGACCTCACCATTAGACATGCAAGGGCTCGGGAGAGGAGGTCCCTACTTGGTTACCCATCTTTTTACCTAAGGGTTCCACCACGGGTAACCTCACGGTCCGTGTAGAGCACCACAAACTATAAAGGTAACCGTGGAGGGATCCTTTGCAAAAATGCTTCCAAAAATCATTGTCTCTGTCATGCCCAAAATCCCATTAAGGTAGACTAGCACCCATTACCAATAAGGCTCGGGAGAACCAACCTACAATTATGTACTATCCATGAACATTATAAGGGATTTTCACACTCAACATGCCTTTAGGAAAGTAGATAGTAATAACAAGCCAAAAGGGAATGCATATGACTAGGCCGTTGGAGCCACGATGCCCAAAATGCAAGACATTTCACACTTTACTTTACATAGTCTACAAAGCCTCTAGACAAGAAATACTGTCTAATAAGGGTCGAGACAGGCCACGCCTAAGTACTAACTACTATACAATACAAAATATAAGCTCTACACACACAGAACTCTGAAAGCAACCTGGAGCCCAGTAACAACAGTTGGATATCCTGTAACTGCAACATGAAATACAGGTCACTCGAGAAAGACTTTAATATGAGATAATGTACTAAATAAGTAAGGCAAGGATTACCATATATGAAATATGAACTCAAATCAAATCATGCACTACTGTATAGATAAGGGACCACCTTTAATCAAATTGTGGAATGAAATACTTTGTCCTTTATGTTACTTTTACCTTTATTTACTGTATAATATGGCACAATATATAATACAAATGACCAGCTGATCAGTGGTAAATCTATATCGGGATCGACCCTGGCTAGGCTTTCCTTTCCCCTTGGGATACCCCCGTGATAAGATCGACCCTGTCTAGGTAATTCTTTCACCCCTTGGGCTACCACTCATCAGAAACAACTTTCCTTTATATTTTATTTACTTTTGAGATAATTGTTTTGGTGGTCATAATCTTTTGAGTTGTAGGATTATAGATATAACAAGTGACATATAAATTGTCATGTAATACAATGCATAATGAAAAGAGTAGGTTACATAACTATTGAAACATGTAGGAGATGAAATAACACATGGACTTTATTTAGCAAAAAAGAGCTCATATATCTTGGTATCCAAAGTATGTATGCAGCTTTGACAATGACAATATATGGAAATATATGTACATGTTAAAAATGGATATAAGTTCATTAACCATGTTTGAGTCTATAAGTGGCTTTGTGTGCCACAGAAGAATCTATATTTCATGCCAAGTAATAAAAAATCAAGTAGCCTTACATACCTCGTTGTACCACCTCGATATTATATCAAAGTAACTTCCTTTCGTCCCAAATAGTTATCAATAATACGGTAGATTTTAAAACTAATATTAGTAGCTAACAAACATGTAACAACCCAAAATTTTTGAAAAACTCCTTATGGTTGGTCTTGTATGATGTACTACTGGTCATGGTTGAGTTTTGGTAGCCACGGATTGAGTTTAAGTGGCCGAACACAAAACGGATCATCTGGTGGCCTAGAGAGGCCGTTAGGAAAGTAGACTTTGAGCTAGCATAACTTTTGAAGCGGCTTAGAACGTGTGGGGTGATATATATTTAATTGAAGCTCTTTGAGTTAGATTCTCAACGCAACACGTTTCACTTGATTTGAAGTTCGAATGAGGGAGTTATGGCTTAAACGGTGGGACAACTTGAAATTCGAAAGACAATAGGAGATAGGCTCCAAAAAGTGGCCAAGAACAGGGCCACGGTTCGTGAAACTTGTCATGGTTCATGTGGGGGTCCCGTGTGAAGGTCCAGTGAGCTACGGGTGGCCAGGAACTACCCCATGAGACAATTCATAGGTCACAGACTACTAAACGGTTTGTGATCCATTTGACGAGCCGTCAAGTATCCCGTCAAGTGTTTCAGTGACTTGGCTTGGATTGGGAGTTGATTCCTGGGCCAAATGTGGATCCAAAAACCATTACATGGTCCGTGTGAATCCACAAAGTCCGTGAAAGCTCCCATCAAGTGGTCCAGAAAGTCCTCCGAGAGTTCGTGTTGAAAGTTTGGCTAAGTACATTTTGATGGGCAGTTGAACGGCCAATGAACCATATGACGGGCACTGTAGCACCTCCATGTGACCCTGCTTAGAATAGAAAATTCCATTTCATTAAGGGTAATTTTGTGATTTAATATTTACCTAAGCCCTTTTTAGGTATCCTAAGGTCTCTTAAACCCCTAAATCAATCCCCAAACCCTCATTCTTCCATTTAAACTCTCCTACATTCACTTTGGGAATTCTAAAATCCTCTTAGCCTCCATTAAAGAAAGCTTGAAGAATTTGGGGAAGACAACCTTGACCAAGTTTGACCTTTCAATTTTTTGGTGAAATTAAGGTATGTGGGATTTGATTCAAGGATCCTCTTTCATCCTTGAAGACCCAAGAACCCTAGCTCTTTACATTTGATTTTTAGTTTTCTATTAAGTTATGGGTTCTTCTATTAATGTTTTAGATTAGTGTTGAGAATTGAGTGCTGTAGTTTTAGGTGATTTAAATCATGTTTTAAGCTTGATTTCATGAATGTTCATTGGAACCATTGATGATTCAAAGTGCATATCCTTTTCATGATTTAATTAAGCATGGGTAACTTTTATTATGACTTATTCATGAATTTCTATATGATTTATGATAAAATATCTTTCAAATTGTGAATTAAAGTCTTGATTCCATTACCGATGTTCTTGTATCTCATTCATGGCATATGCATGGTTATTGTTCCTTTGGAACCCTTGATGAAACTCTTTGTTCCATTTGGAACCCATGATTTAATCTCTTGAAACTCATGTATTCATGTAATTATTGTTCCTTTGGAACGAATGATTGAACTCTTGACTTGTGATCACATAGTCCCATGGCTCTTTGAGAACTTTGGATGCTTGCATCCCCATGTTTTGTCTTGATTGCTTGTTTGACAAGCCTATGTAGATGAGCTACTCCTATTTCATTGATATGGAATGATCATGAAATGTTTTTGGAAACTCTTGTTGGCCTAGAGCCTAAGCATGAATATGCTCCTTGTACAATGGTTTTGACATGACTAGTGATGCATGATTTGGAAAGAATGTAAACCTCCCAATTTAATATTGCATGTATATATGTATGTATTCCCGTGGGATGAGACTTAGCACCGAGGGATTGGGCAAAACCCTTTCCGTCAAACCATGTGCCACCATGGGTTTTTGAATCCCTAGATAGGGGTTCCCATGTCATGATTATCCTTTGTTCAAGGGATCCATGGGTACTACTTGGCAAGTAGTTTGGATCCGGATAGTGGCTCGTTCGGGTCTTCTATGTTGTCGGTTGAGGTTACATTCCTGCTATATATGATCATAGGATTGCATTTCATGCATCATGGCACGACATATTTTTATACTACTCTTTGGCTACATGCATTCCTTTTGTATCACTTGTCCCCTTGTCATGTTGCTTGGTCATACTATACTTGTTTTATGCATTGCATACCCTCATACTTAGTGCTTAATTGTGCTAACCCATATTCTTGTCTACATGATCTAACCATGTAGGGACCGAGGGTGATCTATACATTCTACCGGACGACGCTTGACATCTTGTTGAAGACTTGCTAATGGTGAGCCCTCTTGTTCAAGGGCAATAGCCACCGTCTATCTACCACTTTAGTTTATGTATTTACTTTCTATGTCTTGAGGGTGAACCTCAAACTTGTCGAAGCCCTGCTCATCTATGTAGAGGTATTGTTAGACAAATCTATAGTCTTGTACGTTTGACTTGTATGTTGGATATTTTGTTGTGTAATATGATGCTATTTAGCTTGGTTTATGATCATGTCCTCTTGTTATGACATTGACTTGAATGATAGGTATTGTGAACGACTATGTGCTAAGTGTATGTATGTTTGTCCCATCCCCGATATGTTCCCCATATCTTGAGTCCAAAGTCCCCAATTCCTTAGAACTTACTTGCTATGTGTTTAGCTTCCGTGCTTCCGAACCGATGATATGTGTAATGATGCTATGATGGCTTGATCGAGGGTCTTCGGGTCCTCTTTCGCCATATCACATCTAGGCCCTCTATTTGGGTCATGACAAACATGGTATCAGAGCCCTAGGTTTGTAATGATCCTCGGAGTCCAACATACCGCATCTATTAGAGTCTTGTTCATGGGTGTGATGCACGCCATGTCTATGAACAGGAGGCTATGATGACGTTCTAGGAACTTGTCACACTTCATTTCTTCCTTATATCATTCCATGAGATCTTTATAAGTCTCTAAACTTTGGTATTGTCGTTCTTTTAGAAAATGCCTCCAAGAAGAGCTCCCCTTCCCCGTCCGGCTCTAAAAATTGAGGAAATGGCTCCTCGAACACCGGTTGAGGAACAAGTGACCCATACCAAATTTTGAAATGTTGTCTCTATGTTGGCACAAGCTGTGGCCAACCAAGCTGGGCCCGTCTACCCAACCCCTATCACTACTCTGGCTTTAAGAGTGAGGGACTTCACTCGTATAAATCCCCCAGAGTTCTATGGTTCTAAGGCCGATAAGGATGCTCAAGAATTTGTGGATGAACTCACCAAGGTCTTATCTATTATGGGTGTTAGTTTGGATGAAAAGGTGGAGTTGGCGGCCTACCACCTCAAGGATGTTACTCAAGTTTGGTATGGGCAATGACTTATGGAAAGGGTGGCGGATGTGAAAGTTAATTGGGAGAAATTTAAGATGAATTTTCTTGATAGGTTCTTTCCGCTTGATCTTAGGAAAGCATAGATGACCGAATTTATCAACCTCTGCCTAGGCTCCATGATCGTGAGGGATTATTCCCTTAAGTTCACTAAACTCTCTAAGTATACTCCTATATTGGTTTCGGATCCCCGTGCAAGGATGCACAGGTTCATATCGGGTGACCCAAATTTGATTGTGAAGGAGTGTCATATGACTATGCTTATAAAAGAGATGGATATTTCGAGGCTCATGACATATACCGAAAAAATTGAGCATAAAAAGAAGGATAAAAGGGTGCATAAGGCAAAGAGGGCCCGTATTGATTTGAGGTTCCCGAATGCTAAGGTTGGTGGGTTTGTCCATTTTTAACAAGGCCAAGGGTCTAATGTGAGATTTGCTACTAGGGTACCTCCTCCTAGGGCACAAGTGGGGAATGGTCCTTAGATTCCTCATTGTGATCGTTGTGGATGTAACCATTGAGGTGCATGTAGAGAAGGCACGGGTGCTTGTTATGGGTATGGTAGCTTGGACCACAAGATTTTGAATTGCCCAAAGAACGTGAAAAAGCACCAAATTGCTCCCGGTGGTCAAGGGCCACCAAAGGCTCCGGTTGTGCTCCAAGGAACAACCGGTTTTATGCTCTCCATGCCCGCCAAGAAGTTGAGGAAGCTCCGGATGTCATCACGGGT
>JBCEWC010009099.1:0-19124 GCA_038996855.1 Solanum aculeatissimum
TTTCTTAATCTCATTTTATCAATTAAAATAGAATATCGTACCCTTGTAGCAAATAATATATGTCATAAATATAAGATAGAAAATCAAACATTGATTTTTATTTAGACAACAATAAAAATAGCAATTATAATAAAGCAAATAAAATATTTTTAAATTTTTTTTCCTCAAATGAAAGTAAGATAAATATTTACTAATTAAACAAATGCTCTTATCGTCATTTTTGGACCAAAGTATCATTGACAAGGGCATTTTTGGACCAAAGTATAAATCAAAGACATTTTTTACCCTTTTCCGTTAGTATTAGGGCATTTTGACTCATTTCTGATAGTACAAGGGCATAAATGACCCAAAATATAAACTGAGGGTATTTTTGCTTCTTTCTGATAGTACAAGGGTATTTTTGACCCTTTTTCCCATTTAAAATATATGGGTAATAATGCAACATGTTTGAAAAGTTTTAAAAATCCTATTGGCATGAAATCTAAATCACTTAATGTGCAAAAAATATTTTATACATATGGTCACAATTTTCTAACTTATATAGCATGTTGAAATATATATTCATTAACATCATATGCTAAAAATGTGTGCGCAAAATTATGTGCTTAATGATACTAAGGCCCTTAAATATGTCATCAAAGGATTAAGTTGTTACTATTAGGCTATTTTTTGAAAACAACAATAGTAGTAACTAAAGCATATAGTCAGACCATGAGTTGCCAAGGACAGTTTTGGTATTTTGAGTTTTAAACTAGTTTTATTGACTTGAATCAGTAAATATGGAGAGAAGGCTTTAGAACTGATTTATGATGATTTCATTGAGTTTGGATTGCTATTTCTGGTATGAAAACATATAAAGTTTGTGTAATTCTAATTTTGGATGAGTTCCTAGGGTCTGTTCCGAGTAGGAAATTGGACTTGATTTTGCTTGCTTTTGCTGATATATGGTGCAAGTATTTTTCTTCTCCGTGTTCACGAAGGTCTGGGTCTTGTTACCCTCCGTATTCGCAGGATGGGCTCATCGTTTGCGGAGCATACGAGTGTGTGACCCTCCCATTACACTAACACTTTACATTTGCGGGATGGGCTCCGCGATCGTGGAGATCTTTTTGGTCCGTCTCCTCTGCGTTCATGGAACCCCATCTGCAATCGAGGAGTAAGTATAAAACCTAGACAGTTTTAAACTCGTGAAGCACTATATTTAGCCATTTTCACGAACCTTAAGCTTTTTGGGGCGACTTTGGAAGAACATTTTCAATGTAATTTTCTAGGTAAGAGTTTTTAACATTATATTAATCATTTTTCTTAAGTTTTATCTTGATTTCATCCTAAAATTTATGATTTTCAATTTCTAAAATTGAAAATTTTTAGACTATGATTTTTAAACTTTGAATGGTGATTTCTCCTTTGATTTAATTTGACTTTAGTGGAACTTTCACCCATGAACTCCATTTTTCCTATAGAACTTGATTTTAAAGTCAATTTTCAAATTTGAGACTTTCAAATTTTAGCCCTAAAATTGATCATTTTACCCCTAAAATTGACTATTTTACCCCTAAGCCTAATTCATGCTAATATAGGTATCAAAATGCTCCTCTTGATGCATAGTAACTAATTTTGACAGTGGTTGGTCGATTTGAGGATCATTTGGAGATTTGAGTTGATCAAAAATTTATCTTAGTGCGGTTTCAGCATTGAGGTAGGTTTGGTTAACCTTATTGGGACTGAATTTGAGTTATTGATCATGTTTATGTGGTAATTTTGATATATAGACTAACTTATGAGTAATTATGTTAATGGAATAAGATATTGATGGAAATGTGATTCCTTAAGTTGAATTGTGAGTAATGATGATTCTATTGTAAATTTGAGATGGAAACTTGTGGATTAAGATTCAGTGAGAGGTCATTGTGTTAATATGAAACTTGTGATATTATTTGGGGAATTATTATGATAACTTGTTGGTTTGTGAGGCATCGTTGATGAGTATACTTGTATGTTGGGGACGCGTAAGGTCCCATTTATGTGTTATATATGATCTTTGGGCATCATTACGATTTATATGCATCTTGGGGACAAGTAAGGTCCTATACTGGTAATATACTTAATTTATTATATAATGACGATGGGTCTATATTTTAGGACGAGTAAGGTACTGCACCTTTGATATACTTGATCATTATATGGTTATGATTATCTAAGATAGTATGATAGATCGTAACACTTGATATTATTTCTTGCTATGTGAGATTTACAATGTATTACTCTCATTATGAGGTTTCCATATTTATGCACATAATTGAGTGGACATTACTATTTTGTATTTGTATCATGTTGCATTGTACCACCCCTTGACCTGAGTAGAAGGCAAGGTTAATATGCTCTACTATTTTACTACCCCCTTGACCCGAGTAGGAGGTAAGGGTGAGATTCATACTTTATAATCTCTTGATCGTGAGTAGATGGAAAGGATGATACATTGTAACACCCCTTGATCGCAAGTAGGTGGAAACAATGTGATATTGTAATACCCTTGATCACGAGCAGGTGGTAAGGTTGTGAGACACTTGATGTATGATTAGATGATATTTCATATATTGTGTTTACATTGCTTATGGTGTTGTAATACTGGACATGTGGGATATCTCATAAGGCTTATTGTATACATTTATTGTGTACTAACCCTTTTGGATTCAAGTGTAGGATTATTAGTTATTGCACTACTTGTTCGATTTCTCTTACCTAGTCAGTTGAACCTATTGAAAATATTTTGGTGTGCTCATCCCTACTTTGTTTCCTCTCTATAGATTGAGCATAGGGACCAACATAGGGTAGTTGATTCACTCTTGTTGAGGATTAACTACATCCATCAAGATCTTACTAGTGAGGCTGAAACTTCAAGTCACTGTGGATCTTTGGGATTATATTTATTGCTTTCCTTTAGACTTTATATCAGACATTATGAGACATCCTTGTATTTCTTTTTGAGATAGTTGTATTTACTCTTTCGCACTGTTATAGATGCTCTTGTACTCATGACTCCAGGTTTTGGGATATTTGATATTATGTTATGATGGTTTTCACTTTATTTCATTCTTCTTTAGCCGCAATCTGTTTTTGGGTTGTAAGAAGTTTGGTATCAGAGCTTTGGTTCATTGGGCTTGTGAGTCAAGAGTAGGGTGTCTAGTAGAGTCTTATGGATTGGTGTGTAGACGTCCAAACCTATATTTGAGAGGCTACAGGATATTCTTTAGGAAAAAAATTTATGTCTTGCTTCTGATTCGTGCGCGTCTTTATATTACCCACTTTGAAAGTGTATAATCTATTCCTTCTGTACAAATGCTGATTACAAGATTGTGATAATGTGTGGGAGAGCTCGAGCCCACTGATATGGCTCCCACTCATGGTCGAGGTAGAGTTTAGGATAGGGCCAGGTGCTGAGGATTTGCTAGAGAGGCAGATCCACCCAGAGGGAAGCTCCACCCAGAGGGTAACTGAGGTCAACTTCTCTGGGGCCTACATATGAGCCAGAGGTGCCTATAGATCATATTCCTCCACCCTCAGCTCTATCCTCTACACCTTCAGTTCAGGAGTTTCTTTTGAGGTTATTGACTAGATTGGAGGGAGCTCCTCCAGCCCCAGCTACTGTTGAGGTACCAGTTTCTGCAGCACTGGTTGATCCTACTATAGCCCCAACAGAGCCAACTATGATCCATGTTAGTCCTTCCCCATCCCCAACAGATCCTCTTGTGATAGTTGTGACTCTATTTCAGATACCTCAGCTGGGTGCAGGTGCACAACGTTAGAGTTTGGCAGTTGCTCCATCCATTGCACCACTCTTGTTTATGGTTCCACTGTATTTTGCTAGCCCAACTATGTCCTCAGTTGAGCAAAAGAATTTTGAGAGGTATGTTTGACTAGCTCCTTTGAGATTTGACGGCACCCCGGGTGACGTAGCTTATGATATCTTGTTAGAGTGCTAGGACTGGCTGTGTAATTTGGCTATTTTGGAGTCGTATAGGTTACTTATACTATTTATTAGCTTACCGGCCTTGCCAAGGAGTGGTGGAGGTTAGTTGTGGCTCATCGACCTATTGGATCTCCAGTTATTACTTGGGAGCAGTTTACAGTGATAATTTTAGAGAGGTTTGTGCCATATAGCCTTCAGGATAGCCGTCTGGATAAGTTTGACAGGTTTTAGAAGGGTTTTATATCAGTGTCAGACTATGAGGCCAAATTTCGTACATTGTCCAGATATACCTTGTCCAACATCCCTACTGAGTTTGAGAGGATTCAATGTTTTGCCAAGGGATAAACAGGGTATCTTCTGGAGTCTACAACTTCCTTGGTCTTAGTTAGAGACATCTTTCAGAGGGTTATTGATCACACTCGTATGATAGAGCACATCAAGCATGAGAGATAGGTTGGCGGGAAAAGATTCTGTCAGTATGGGTTGTTTAAAGGTCACCCGATATGGGATCGGGAGATTCAGAGGCAAGGCCATCAAGGTCGGCCAGTTTAGACAACTCTTCCCATATCTGATAATGTTGACAGGTCTAGGCCTACTCAGACAGGCTGTGATAGTTCTATTAGTTTGGTCAGAGGTGGTGGTTCTACGACATAGTCATCTCAGTGACAAGATCCCCAAGCCTGCTATATTTGTAATGAGGTTGGGCATTTTGCCTATTGTTGTCCACATCGTGCTTTCCCTACCCAAGCTTCAGGGTCTCAGCTAGCCCATCCTGCCCCAGTACCACCAGCTAGAGACAGCTCTCAAGGTATGAGGGGAGATACTAGAGAAAGACATGGCACCGTGAGAGGTGGAGCCCGTGGAGGCCCACAGGCTAGTGATAGCCGTAGCGTTTGCTATGTTGTTTCAGATAGAGCTGAAATAGAGACTTTTGATGCGGTTATCAAAGGTATGGTTCCAGTATGCCACCGTTCAACTTCGATTTTATTTGACTGAGGCTCTACTAATTCTTATATGTCAACTTATTTTGCTTCAAATATTGATATTATGTGTGAGCCTCTTGTTGAACCTATTTGTCTTTTCACCCCAGTAAGTGAATCTTTAGTGGCGAATCAGGTGTACCGGGGGTGTGTTGTGACATTTATGGGGAGAGATACTATTGCTGACTTGATATTGTTAGATATGGTAGACTTTGATATTATATTGGGTATGGATTGGTTATCGTCTTATTATGCCATTCTTGATTGTCATGTAAAGACAATTATTTTTTCTAGAGTTACCTCAGTTGGTGTGGACCGGAGCACTTAACTCCTATTCTAAAGGAGTTATTTCTTATATGCATGCATACCGATTGATGGATAAAGGTTTCTTGTCTTATTTAGCTCATGTTCAGGTTGTTTCTTAGGAGTCCCCATATTTGGAGACCACCAGGGTTGCTAGAGAGTTTATAGATGTATTTCTGACTAATTTGCCTGGTGTTCCTCCAAATCGTGATATTGACTTTGCTATTGATGTGGACTAGGGTACCAATCTTATTGCTATTGCCTCCTATTAGATGGCTCCGGTTGAGTCGAAAGAGTTGAAGGATCAATTGAAGGATTTGTTAAAGAAGGGGTTAATTTGTCTGAATGTATCTTCTTGGGGTGCTCCTGTCTTACATGTGAAGAAGAAGGATGGCACATGCATATGTGTATTGATTATCACTAGTTGAACAATGTGACCATCAAGAATAAGTATCTTTTACCTCACATTGATAATCTTTTTGACCAATTGCAGGGTGCCTCAATATTCTCCTAGATTGATTTGAGGTCTGGCTATCATCAGTTGAGAGTTCAGGAGTCTAACATCCCAAAGACAACTTCTAAGACCCACTACGAGCATTATGAATTCGTGGTCATATCTTTTGGGTTGACCAATTCCCCATCTACTTCTATGGAGTTAATGAATCTAGTGGTCCAGACCTATCTGGATATCTTTGTGATTGTGTTTATATATGATAACTTGGTTTATTCTAAGAGTGAGGCGGATCATGTTCAACACTTGAGGACCGTGTTTCAAAGATTGAGTGAAGAGAAGTTATATGCTAAGTTCTCAAAGTATGAGTTTTGGCTTGAGTATATTGCATTTCTCAGGCTTGTTGTGTCAAAATAGGGTATTATCGTTGGTCCAACCAAAGTGGCAGCCATGCGTGAGTGGGTTAGGCCTACTTCTGTGACTGAGATTCGGAGTTTCATTGGTTTGGAAGTATATTATCGATGTTTCATGCACGGATTATCTTTTGTAGCAACCCATTGACTAGATTAACTTAGAAATATATGGAATTTTAGTAGTCCAAGGAGTGTGATGTGAGCTTTCAAAAGCTCAAGGATTCGTTAACCTCAGCACCGATTATTTCTTTACCCGAGGAGGGAGTACCATTCGTAAGTTATTATGATACTTCTGATGTGGGTTTGGGTGTAGTATTGATGCAAAGAGGGAAGGTGATAGCTTATGCTTCTATATAGTTAAAGGTACCTGAGAGAAACTATCCTATCCATGACTTAGAGTTGGCTGCGGTTATATTTATGTTGAAGTTGTGCCGACATTATTTATATGGGGTGCATTATGAGAACTACATAGATCATCGAAGTCTCAAATATATCTTTTCTCAACCTAATTTGAATATAAGACAACATAGATAGTTGGAGTTGCTTAAGGACTATGACATCTCCATTTTATATCACCCCAAGAAGGCTAATGTTGTGGTTGATTCTTTGAGCTGAAAGGCTACTAGTATGGGGAGTTTGGCATTTTTGAGGGCTGAGGAGAGGTCCCTAGCCTTATAGCTTTAGTCACTTGCTAGATAGATAGTTCATTTGGATATTTCCCCTCCTAGAGTATTTTGGCCTTTGTTGAGGCTAGATCTTCCTGCTTGATCAGTATGTTCATCAGTTTAAGGACCCCATGTTATGCTTGATTCATGACAATGTGTGGAGGGGTGAAGCCAACGCGGCTATTATTGATTCTATAGGCGTTTTGAGGATAAATAGTAGAGTTTGTGTACCCAAGGTGGGAGATTGGGTGAGACTAATACTTGATGAGGCACATTGTGCTAGATAATGCATTCATTTGGGTGTGTCTAAGATGTACCATGATCTAAAATAACATTATTGGTGGTTTGGAATGAAAAGGGACATAGCTGAGTTTTTGGCAAAGTATTTGAATTACCAACAAGTCAAGTATGAGCACAAAAATCCCGATGGATCGATACAAAATAAGCCCACTCCCGAGTGAAGTGGGAAAGAGTGACTATGAACTTTGTTATAGTTTTTCCTATGGCTTTGGTAAAGTTTGATTCTATTTGGGTAAGTGTTCATCGCTTGACTAAGTCGGCTCACTTCTTATTGGTAAAGACTAGCTATTGTGCGGAGCAGTTGGCTAGGTTGTGCATCCAAGATATAATCAGATTTCATGGTGTGCTAGTGTCTAAGTATCAGACAGGGGATCTGTGTTCACCTCTCATTTTTGGCGGGCTCTACAGCGTGGTTTAGGTACTAGATTAGATTTGAGTTCAACATTCCATCCCTAGACAAATGGTCAGTCTGAGCGTACTATTCAGGTGTTGGAGGACATGTTAAGGGCTTGTGTGATTGATTTTGGAGCCCGATGGGGCCAATACCTACCTTTGGCGGAGTTCACGTATAATAATAGTTACCATTTCAGCATCCAGATGGCACCATTTGAGGCCTTGAATGACCAGAGGTGAAGATCACCCATTGGATCGTTTAACTTTGGCTTTGACAAGGTGTTGAGTGTGGACCTACTTAGATATTCCATAGATCGGGTTCGTTTGATTTCGGGTAGACTTTTGACAGGTCAGAGTCACCAGAAAAGTTATGTAGACTAGATGATTAGGCCTCTTGAGTTCTCTGTTGGTGACAGTGTTTGGCTAAAGATTTCACCCATGAAGGGTGTGATGAGATTTGGGAAGAGGGATAACCTCAGTTCTAGGTTTATTAGCCTATTTGAGATTTTGAGGAGAGTTGGTGATGTTGCTTTGAGTTGGCATTACCACCGAGATTATCATTTGTCCATCCTGGTTTCCATGTTTCTATGCTCTGTCGATACATTCCAGATGAGTCCCATGTGATTTCTTATGATTCTGTTGAGTTGGGTTCAAATTTGTCCTTTGAGGAGGATCCTATAGCTATATTGGACAGCGGGTCCAGAGAATAAGATCCAAAGATATACCTTCGATGAAGCTTCAGTGGTGGCATCATTCTGTTGATGAGGCTACTTGAGAGTTGGAGTCGGATATGTAGGCTAGATATCCCAACCTTTTTGAGGCTTCAGGTACTCTTTTCTTTATGTTCAAGGACGAATATTATTTTTAGTGGTGAATAATGTAATGACCTGGTTGATCATTTTTGGACTTATCTGTGATAATTTATATTTTGCCCTTTTGTAAATTGCTTTGGGCCTATTTTGAACTATTTCAATGATCAAAACTGAAATTCGAAGATTTAAAATGGAAAAAAATGCATTTTGACACTTTTTGGAAGCTTAAGTTATTGTAAAAGTGAGTTTTTGTGGCATTTTGATTTTCTGGTATCAGATCAAGGATCCATCAATTTTTTTAGCTCCAGATGCGAAAATGAACTATGAGAAATTACAGAACTGAATTTGGAGTTGAAATGAGGATTTTAGGCCCAAATGTTTTTATTTTAGTTGTTTTCAGAACCAAAGATTGACTTTGATCAACATTCGAAGATCAAAAGCTCAGATAAGAATTTTGACAGTTCTAATAGTTTTGGATGGGGAAACTAATGCCGGAGATGGTCTCAGAATAATATTTAGAGTTAGCGAGGGCAGTTTTAGTATTTTAAACTAGTTTTATTGACTTTAATTGATAAATGTGGTGATAAGGCCTTAAAACTAATTTCTGATGATTGTGTTGAGTTCAGATGGTTGTTTCTGGTATAGATATATATAAAGTTTATGTAATTCTTATTCCGGATGAGTTTTGAGGGTCCGTTCGGAGTAGGGAATTGGACTTGGTTTGCTAGTTTTTGCTTATATGTAAGTGCAGGTATTTTTCTTCTCCACGTTTACGGAGGTCTGGGTCTTGTTACCCTCCGTGTTCGCAGGATGGGCTCCGTGTTCGCAGAGTACACGAGTGTGTGATCCTCCCCTTTTGCCAACACTCCACATTTGCAGGATGGGCTCCGCGATCGCGAAGGTCTTATTGATCCATCTCCTCCATGTTCGCGGAACCCTATTTGCGATCGCAAAGTCTTTTTTATACCTGGATAGTTTTAAACTCGTGAAACACCATTTTTAGCCATTTTCACAAACCTTAAGCTTTTTAAGGCGACTTTGGAAGAAGATTTTCGAAAGATTTTGCTGGGTAAGTGCTTTTAACATTATATCAATCATTCTTCTAAAGTTTTATCTTGATTTTATCCTAAAATATATGATTTTCAATGTTCAAAATTGGGAGTTTTTAGACTATGATTTCTAAATTTTGAATGATGATATCTCTTTTGAATTAATCTTGATTTTAGTGGGATTTTTACTCATGAACTCCATTTTTTGTGTAGAATTTGATTTTAAAGTCAATTTCTAGATTTGAGACTTTTGAATTTTAACCCTAAAATTGACCATTTTGCTCCTAGGCCTAATTCATGCCAATATGCGTATTAAAATTCTTCTCTTAATGCGTAGTGACTGATTTTGATAGTAATTGGTCAATTTGAGGATCGTTTGGAGGTTTGAGTTGATCGAAAGCTTGTCCAAGTGCAGTTTTGGCATTGAGGTAGGTTTAGCTAACCTTATTGGGACTGAATTTAAGTTATTGATCATGTTTATGTGGTAATTTTGAGATATAGGCTGATTGATGAGTAATTATGTTGATAGGATAAAACATTGATGGAAATGTGATTCTGGTTAAGTAGAATTGTGAGTAATGATAATTCTATTGTAAATCTGAGATGGGAACTTGTGGATTAAGATCCTATGAGAGGTCATTGTGTTAATCTGAGACTTGCGATATTATTTGAGGAATTGTTATGATAACTTGTTGGTTTATGAGGCATTGTTGATGATTATACTTGTATGTTGGGGACGAGTAAGGTCCAATTTATATGGTATATATGATCTTTAAGCATAATTACGATTTATATGCATCATGGGATGAGTAAGGTCCTATAGAGAAAATTACACTAAGTGCCAAAAAAATGGACCGGTCTTGATTTTTTACCCCAATAAGAAAAGTGTTACAAAAATACCTATTTTTCAATTTTAAGTTGACCAAATTACTTTTCTGTCCTTTCCTTTCTTGCCCATGAGGCTTAAGTAGATATTGCCTGAAAGACGAGAGTTATAGCGTAGCTCAGAACTTATACTGAGCACAATAGTGTAACATCTTACCCATTGGGCATAATTTACTTTTATTGTTGCCTCTAAGTCAAGATTTTTAGTGTATTTAATAAGTTATACTAACATTCAACAACATAAGATCTTGCCTATAAGGAAGAATTATTTTTTTAAAACTTATACAAATTGTTTGTTAGATCCATAATTAAAATAAGGTTTTTTTTACCTATGTCTTTTTCAATAAATAACTCAAAGAGAAGATTATAACATGTTCAATAATTTATACTTACATTCAAAGGTGCAAGATCTTGCCTATCATGCATAAGCAGGTATTGCCTCAAAGGCAAGAGTTGTAGCGTATCTCAAAATTTATACTAAGCACAATAGTGTAACATCTTGCCCATGAGGCATAAGTTACTCATGTTGTTGCCTCTAAGTCAAGGGTTTTAGTATTTTTGATAAGTTATACTTATATTTAACAGTGTAAGATTTTGCCTATAAGGCAAAAGTTACTTTTGTGAAATAGTTGAGGGGCAATTTTGTCTCAAAATAATTTTTTAAAAGAATTAGGAGTATTTTTACAAAGCCACCCTTATTAGGGGTATTTTATCAACACCATTCCCTAAAAAGGGTATTTGTGGACTTTACTCGGTCCTATACTGGTGATATACTTAATGTTTGGATATAATAAGGTTGGGTCTATATTGTGGGGAAGAGTGAGGCCCGATACCTTATATGTACTTAATCATTATATGGTTATGATTATCTGAGATTTTATGATAAATTGTGACACTTGATATTAGTTCTTGCTATGTGAGACTTACATTGTATTACTCTCATTATGAGGTTGCCATATTTATGCACATAATTGAGTGGACATTACTGTTTTGTGTTTGTATCATGTTGCATTGTACCACCCCTTGACCCGAGTAGGAGGCAAGGGTAATATGCTCCACTATTGTACTACCCCTTTGACCCGAGTGGGAGGCAAGGATGAGATTTATACTTTATAATTCCTTGACCGCGAGTAGGAGGCAAAGTTGAAACTTTGTAACACCCCTTGACCATGAGTAGGTGAAAAGTATGAGACATTGTAATACCCTTGATCACGAGTAGGTGGCAAGCTTGCGAGACATTTAATGCATTATTGGATGATATTTCATATATTGCATTACTTATTTGATTTCTCTTACCAAGTTGGTTGAACCTACCAGATATATTTCGGTGTACTCACCCCTACTTTATTTCCTCCCTGCAGATCGAGCACAGGGACCCACACAAGGTAGTTGATTCACCCTTGTTTAACATTACTTACATCCATCCAGATATTACCGGTGAGGCTCAAACTTCGAGTCGCCACAGATCTTTGGGATTATCTTTATTGCTTTCTTTTAGACTTTATATCAAACATTATAAGACATCCTTGTATTTCTTTTTGAGACAATTGTATTTACTCTTCCACACTGTTATAGATGCTCTTGTACTCTTGACTCCAGGTTTTGGGATATTTGATGTTATATTATGATGGTTTTCACTTTATTTCATTCTTCTTTAGTCACAATCTATTTTTAGATCATGACATTATCGATATGAAATCACAAAAAATCATATTAAATTTAGCCATAGAAATATATTTGGGTTAAAAATAAACCTGCAATTTATGCCTCAAAAGTCAATCCATACAATAGTAGTTAAAATTAAATGGGAGTTAAAAGGGTCATACCACAAACATATTCATACATATCTTTTCTGAACTAACTTGAAACAAAAAAAATTGAACTTCATTCTTGACCAATTCCATCACTGGAAAGGATGGGTTTTTCTAGCAACGAAGGCGGGTTTCAATTTGTTTGGTTGTTGTCTCTGGTCCGATGAATTTTTCCGGCAAGGAATCATTTTGGTGGGCTTTGGACAGGGGCAAGGGAAAGGGAGGAGAGAGGATGTTTGGTGGTTGCATGGTGATTTTGATGTGGTTTTCCGGTAGGGGAGAGAAATGAGAGGATTTTGGGGGTGGTGAGGAGTGGAAAAGAGGAGGAAAAAAGGATGGTTTGGTGACTATTTAGGATGTGGAGGTGAAGGGGTCATTGGTCATAATTTTCTAGCAAAAACAGATTTCATTGGTGGGGTTTTCTTGGGGTGACTGTGATCATCGGTGACGAGGCAAGGAGAGAGGTAAAGGGGTCAGGCAATAGTGGGTTTGGACCGAGAGAGTAGTAGGGTGGTGGTGGCTCCGGCGGGTTCTCCGGTGGGACTGGATGGATGACAAATTGGAGGGAGAGAGTAGAGGTATCTACTTCTAATAAAGAATTTGCTACTCCTACTATTCAATCCCTTTCAAACATACAAGGTTTTAAACTTTCAAATTACGATTTTATAGTACTTTTATGAGAGAAGTTTGTAGGTTTAGATCTTAATAAAGATATTAAACCCTTAAATCTAGATATATCTAAAAAATAGGATAATAGTCCTGATGAGATTAATAAAATCTAAGAAAGATACGCTTCAAAGCCAACTCAAAAAATGTTCTACTATCCTAGGCCAACCCCTCAAGATGTATTGTTGGATAAAAAATAATTCGTGTTACATGAAAGTTTCAGTGGAAATCATATTTATGAATGGAATATAGATGGTTATAGTGATCGCCAAATTTATATATTAGCATATAGAATTCTTATGTACAATACTATTTGTAAGGCCAATAACAATAATGAAAAGACCATAGCCGATATGATAGTGATAGGTTTTCTGGACAGTTAAAAGGATAGTGGGATAATTATCTCACAGAAGACCAAAAAATAACAATTTACACCGCGATAAAGCAAGAAGAAACAGGTGTTGTTTCAAATATAGTTTATAATTTAATTCTAACAATTATAGAACATTTTTCAGGAAGATGGTCAGATGATAGCGAGAATATTAGGACAATGCTTCAAAACCTACGTTGTAACACCTTAACCTCATTTAGGTGGTATAAGTATGTATTCCTGTCTAGGGTTATAGAATTACCATAATGTAATAACCCTCATTGGAAGTCTAAGTTTATAGATGGACTTCCAAGTCTATTTGCTGAAAGAGTTAGGAAAGCCCTACGAGGAGATAAAGCAAGTATTAACTATGGGGATTACACATATGGAAAACTTACAAGTGTTTGCACTCATGAAGGATTATCATTGTGCAATGAAATCAAGTTAAATCAACAAATAAAGGAGCATAGGATGACAAAACGTCAATAATTAGATGAATTCTGTGAACAATTTACTTTTGATATGCCTAGCTCCTCCAAGAGGTCTAATAGACAAAAGGAGAAAAAGAATTATAGAGATAAGCCTTATAGGCCATATAAGAAAAAGAGGTGATTTGATAAAAGAGAAAAAAGAAAGAAAGCTCATATAGATAGGAGAGAATTCTTTAAGACAAAGAATTCAAATGCATGTCAAAAGTGTGAAAGAATAGGTCATTATGCCAGACATTGCAAAGTCAAGGATAAAATTAAAAGCCTTGAATTAGAAGATAATATTAAGAATTTCCCCTATGAAGAATTCCTTTAAATTCTTCGTCAGAGGGTAATAGCCCTGAGTCTAGTGACCAAGAAGAAGGATCCTATACTAGTGAGGATCTAAAGGTACTTCATGAAGAAAATTATATGTCGTCTTCAGAGGATGGATGTCTTCCTTGCAATATGGGATAACCTTGCAATAACAAGGAAGAAGATGAATTCTACCAATTATATTCTCAGTTTAAGGTTTTAAACCTAAACATACTCAGTAATGATGATTGGGTAGAAATGTTTAAATTAATTGATGATCCAAATTTTAGATCCCAAATTATAGATAAGATTGGTAATACCAATATTCCAAAAACTAATAAAAATCCTAAGGTTATACCTCCTCCTACAAATGGTTATACCATGGTTGAAGTCCATAGACAATTAAAATTAAGGGCTCAAGGGGAACATACTCCCACTACCATTAACGATTTAGTACAAGAGATTAATAATCTTAAAAAAAAATTACTTCCTTAAAAACTCATAATACAATTCTTGATGAAAGAATTACATATATTGAAAAAGGAAAACACAAGATGGATGAAAGTGGAGAAATTTATTCGTCCAATGAAGGAAATATTCCTCTAACAACTCAATTTGATATCGCTGGCCCCATCCAAATCCATAATAATAACCATATGGCTAATATGCCACAAACTTCAGGAGATAATATCCTCAAGATTGCCGAAGAACCTGTACAATACATAGAATATTTTCTAAAAATAATTGAATTAATAACTCGTCATAAACAAATTGCAAAAGTCACTCTTTTCATAGATTATAACCTGAAAAAAGATCTTATTGCTCTGATTGATAGCGGAGCAGATTTAAGTTGTATTCAAGAAGGATTAATACCTTCAAAATAAATATTTTAAGAAAACTACTCATGTTCTTCAAAATGCTAGTGATCATAAAATGTATATTGATTACAAAATTTCTAAAGCTTATATTTGTACAAATAATATTTGTATTCCTGAAACATTTGTTCTAGTTAAAAATATTTCAAATGAAATTATTTTAGGAATACCCTTTTTCTGGAATATTTATTCTATAACCTATTGGGATCATACAGGTTTAGAAGGAACCTTTGAGGGAAAGAAAATCCGGATTGATTTTATATCACAATCATTTTCAAAATTTATACATGAAATTAAGGATATGATCTCTCTAAAGAACAAATAAATTGATTTTCTACAACATGAAATTTGTAGCCTTACTATTGAAGAAGCTCTTCAAAATAATAAAGTACAAAATAGAATTGAGTTTATAAAAATTTAATTTTCACTACAAATATGAGGTAATCACCCTAACCAGTTTTGAAAAAGAAAAAAATATGTTGTCAGTCTTCCTTATGAGGAGGAACTTTTTGAGAATCATATTCCGACCAAGGCAAGGCCTTGTCAAATGAACCTAGAATATATGGAATTATGCAAGAAAGAAATTGATACTCTCTTACAAAAGGGTTTAATACGACCCTCAAAGTCTCTGTGGTTTTGTACTGCTTTTTATGTTAATAAACATGCAGAACAAGAGAGAGGGGTACCAAGATTGGTAATAAATTATAAGCCCCTAAATAGAGTTTTAAAATGAATTCGTTGTCCTATCCCTAATAAAAAGGATTTACTAGATAGATTACATGATGTCATTATATTTTTAAAATTTGGTTTAAAATCAGGATATTGGATGATTCAAATACCTGAAAAAGACAGGTATAAAGCTGCCTTTAATATGGGCCAATATGAATGAAATGTCATGCCATTTGGACTAAAACAATGCCCCGTCTGAATTTCAAAAAATAAAGAATGATATTTTTAGTCCTTATAATAATTTTATCATTGTTTACATAGATGATATCCTGATATTTTCTAAAACCTTACAAAATGCATTTCAAGCATCTTGATTTATTTAAGAAAATTATTATGGAGAATGGTCTGGTTATATCCAAACTCAAAATGTAAATATTTCAGGTAAACGTTAGATTTCTAGGCCATAATATAGAAAAAAGAAAAATAATTTCAATACAAAGAAGCATTGAATTTGCCTCTAAATTCTCTGATATCATAACAAAAAAAACCCAGCTTCAAAGATTTCTTGGAAGCCTGAATTATATTTCTCCTTTTATAAAGGATTTGGCGAAGGATACGATAATTATATGTGATCGCTTTAAGAAAAATCCCAAGGTCTGGACTACTGATCATACACATGTAGTTAGGAATATTAAATCCAAGGTTAATAACCTTTCCTGTCTTATTTTGCCTAATCCAAATTGGGAAAAAATTATTGAAATAGATGCCTCAAATATTGGTTATGGAGGAATTTTAAAATAAATTTCTCTTGAAAAACATGAATATCTCTTCCAATTCTATTCTGAAAAGTAGAATAATAGCCAAAGAAATTACGCTACTGTGGCTAAAGAAATCTTAGCCATAGTTAAAAGTGTTCTAAAATTTCAAAGTGATTTATACAACCAAAAATTTATAATAAAGACACACTGCCAAACCATCAAGTTTATCTTTACTAAAGATGTGAAACATGATGTTTCTAAACAAATGTTTGCTAGATGGCAAGCGTTATTAACACCTTTTGACTTTGAAATTCATTATAAAAAGGGACAAATAATAATTTTCTCGATTTTCTTACTAGATAATATCTAAGCTCATAGCTTTTAATTTTTGCAGACAGATGCGACCGACACTAAATCGGTCCTCTTATAGAGAATGAGGAGATAGAGGCAGAGGCAGAGGAGGACATAATAGTGTCCTAGCACAAATGGGAAACAAGAAGATTATAGCTTCAAGAATTTCTAGTTCATCATCATCTACTGGAATATCAGGTATCAATCCAGATAATCTGATGTACCAACATTCATGAAATTTATAAAATCCAAACAACAATCTAGAGAAACGTCATTATATGTGGCAATAACCAATGAGGAAATTATAGACACTATTGAAGTGTATTTCAAGAATGAAAAAGATGATGTAATACTCCATATTGAAAGAAATGATCTCCAATATTGGAAAATGATCCATGGCAAATAATGGGTTGCTATTTCGACACAGCATCATATGCTACTACCTCTTATAAATCGAGAATGCATTATGAGGTAATACTCTCATGCATACAGTCGGCAAAGTTTCATTATTTCTATCCAGCCAACACAGAAAAAGTTTATAACTTCTAAAAAATAATAATAAAGAAGGTTTATACACTGGAAGAATGGGAAATAAGCACCATGCGAGAAAGGGAATATATACACCAAGAACAACGAACACCAGTTAAGTTTAACTACTGGGATTATATTGAAGATTTTAATAAAGCCTTATTATATGAAAATGCTAATAAAAATTATTTGACACGACTCGAATAGGGGCCTAGATATGATATGGCGAAGGAGAACCCAAAGACCCTTGATCAAGCCATCATAGCATCATTACACACATCATCCGTTCGAAAACACGGAAGCTAAACACAAAACACATAAGCTCTAAGGGATTTGGGACTTGGGACTTAAGCTATGGGGATGATGTCGGGAATGGGACAAGCATGTATACACATAACAAATAGCAATAATCTCTAAGGGGACGGGTAAATAGGATTCCACTATGAGGGCACACCAGGATTATGGGACGTCCCACATAAGCACATAGTCATTCACAATTTCCAACATACAAGTCATAAGCATGATAAGAGAGCATTATCATAATCAAAGCTAAATAGCATCACATTACATAACCAAATGGTTAACATAACAAGTCATCGTACAAGAGTCTAGAATGGTCCAACAAGTCTCTACATGAATAAGCGGGGCCTCAACAAGTTTGAGGCTCACCCTCAATACATAAGAAAGTAAATAACATGAAATAAAATAGGTAGATAGACAGTGGCTATTGCCCTTTAACAAAAGGGCTCACCACTAGCAAGGTCTTCACAAATGATCAAGCATTGTCCGGTAGAATATAGATATCGTCTCTGGTCCCTACATGGTTAGAACATGTAGTACAAGAATATGGGTTAGCACAATTAAGCACTAAGTATGCGGGCATGCAATACATGTGACAATATAGTATGACCAAGCAACATGACAAGGGGACAAGTGGTACAAAAGGAGTGCACGTAGCCAAGAAGTAATATAACAAGATGTTATGCCATGATGCATGAAGTGCAATCCTATGATCAATATATATATTGGGGATGTAACCTCAACCGACAACATGGAAGACCCGAGTGAGCCACTACCCGGATCCGGACTACTTGCCAAGTAGTACCCAAGTCAACCCTTAAACAAGGTGAATCATAACATGTCATCCCATATAGGGAAAAATCCCATGGTGGCACATGGTTTGATGGAAAGAAATATGGACCCTGTGGCGATAGTCCACCCCGACTCTAATCCCTTGGTACTAAGTCTCATCCCACGGGAATACATATACATATACATGCAACTTCAAATTGAAATACTTACATTTTTTCAAATCATGCATCATTAGTCAAATCAAAACCATTGTACAAGAATCATGTTCATGCTTAGGCCAAATTCCATCAAGAGTTTCCAAATTTGTTTTCATTATCATTCCATGTCAATGCAATAATAGTAGCTCATCTACATAGCTTATCATATCAAGCATTCAACATATCATGGTGGCGCAAGCACCCAATATGCTCAAAGGGTCATGGCAAGGGAATATGTGATCACAAGCCTTTAACATTACATTCAATACATGAGTTTCATCAAGAGTTTCAACATAAAAATATCCATGCATATGCCATGAATGAGGACCAAGAACATGGGTAATGGAATTCAAACTTAATTTCACAATTTGAAAGATAATTCATCATAAATCACGTGCAAATCCATAAATAAAGCATAATGCAATTTACCCATGCATAATTAAATCATAAAGGGACATGCAACATGATTCTTCAAGGGTTTCCATGAACATTTATAAAATTCAAGCTTAAAACATGTTTAAATCACTTAAAAACTACAACACATAATTTTCAACACTAAACTACCGTAATAATTGAAGAACCCATAACTTGAAGAAGCTTAAAATTATAATTTAAAGGTTAGGGTTCTTAAGTCTTCAAGGATGGAAGAAAATCCTTGAATCAAATCCCACATACCTTACAATCACCAAATGAATTAGAAAATCAAACAAGCCAAGGTTGTCTTCCCCAAATTTCTTCAAGATTTCTTAAATGGAGGTCAAGAGGATTTGAGAAATTTCAAAGTGTATAGAGGAGGCTTAGAAT